>NW_012192922.1:396542-512972 GCF_000504015.1 Erythranthe guttata
TTAATGGAAGCTTGCACCGTATCACCCTGCGTAATTAAAAAACAAATGTGAAAAATATATTTTCCTAACAATCATATTTGACGTATTAAAATAAAATAATCACCTGTTCATCAATGAATATCATCTCCATGTCTTGAAGATCTTTCTTAAAATAATTTGGTTGTTTCCAAATGTGCAAAACACGGATTTTGAGATTCCATGACTTTTTTTCACCTCCCAAGTTTCTAATGAGATCTACTTGCCTTGACATCTATATGTGTTTAATACACGTAATCAAAAATTTGTTAGTGAATTAAATCAAACAATAAAAGATGAATATACGATAACAACTCTTGAATTATATATATTCCAAAATATGCATAAAGTATAATATATAATCTATATGATAAAGTTATATTAATTCATATGCTCGGGTATTGTGAAAGAAAAAAATTAAAAAAAAAAGGTAAAAGATTATTCTAAAATAATATTATACTCACGATCCACAAAAAGAGAACGATTGGCGGCTGATGAAGTATCGAGAGAACAATATTATCCTGCAGTTTAGAATAACAATGAAATGAACCGGGTATATATAATATGATGATATTTAATAATTCCTAAATCATAGTAAATGAAATACAATCATGGAAGTAAAATTATAATTCCTAAATTTTAGTTCCGTAATTATAGTAAATAAAATACAATTATATTTAATAGTACCGAAATTAGAGTAAATTATAGTTAATAAATATTCATATTCCATGTAATTAACTAAAATTAAGCAATTTCCTATAAATAAAATGCATAAATTACGATTAGGCATATATTTATATGCCTAATCTATATTAAATTTAGATCACCTACATAAATATAAAAGATTACATCTTCATAAAAAAAACATGTTTCTATTGTTACGGATATATATATATATATATATATATATATATATATATATATATATATATATATATATATATATATATTGTGTATACGGATTCTATTATTTCGTAAATCATAATAGTAAATGGAATATAATTAATTAATAGTTCTATAATTAGAGTGTATTATAGTTAATAACTATTCATATTACATGTGATGAACTATCCGTAAGCAATTTCCTATAAATAAGCTGCATAATTTTCGATTAGGAACATATTTATATGCGTAATTTATATTAATTATAGATAACCTACATAAATATGAAAGATTAAATCGATATTAATTAGTATAAAGGAAATAAAATCTATATTGTTTGAATATATCCATAAAAATTAAATATATTATACACGGGTTCTATTGTTATATATATATATATATATATATATATATATATATATATATATATATATATATATATATATATATATATATATATATATATATATATATATATATATATATATATATATATATATATATATATATATATATATATATATATATATATATATATATATATATATATATATATATATATATATATATATATATACACATATATATATATATATATATATATATATATATGTACATATATATATATATATATATATTAATATTTGATTACGTACATATATATATAAATATATATATTTTTATTAATAAGTATAAAAGAAATATAAAAATATATATATATATATATATATATATATATATATATATATATATATATATATATATATATATATATATATATATATATATATATATATATATATATATATATATATATATATATATATATATATATATATATATATATATATATATACTATTATATATACTATTAGGGAAAAAACAATATAAATTTCAAACATGTTAATTACACACTATTATATATAATGGTTATGCTTTTTGAACATTTAAAATTGCTTATAAAAATAACGGAATCTATTGTTTAAATATGTATATTGATTCTATTGATTTAACGGATTCTTTTTAAAAATACGTGATATATATTGTGACTATTTTTGTAATATATTATAATTGTTTTATCGTTTCTACATATTTATTTAATTATCTTATGGGTATTCGTTTTCGTGTGGATGCGCACAATTATGTTAATGGTATACAATGCTCTTTCAACATGATAAATAAAACACTAAAAAAAATGGAAATTATTTATAAATCGATGCAACTCATATTATTAATAATAAAACTTTAAGGAGGGCGAAGACATATCATATCGTTGGAAAGGCTGGGGCCGTGCCACAGCTCAAGTACATCATCCCATTGGTTAAAAAAAAAAGAATACATTTTGCCGCAAACCATGTTATGTGCGTAACAAAACTCTGTCCAACCCTTAGTCAACAACATATACATTTTTCCATGTTTTTGGCGCGAAGATACCGCAACTTGAAAATGATTTCCCTCCTCGTATCGAATATTGATAGTAGACAATCCGGTCAATCGAGAAGCCTCAACAAAAGCATTCTTTAAAGGCTACATATAAAATTGAATGAAGAAATCAGATACAAACTAAAGCAATAATTCATTGTTACACTAAAAAAGAGACTATGATGAATATACCATTGCGTGTAGGTGATACCAATGCAATTCTTTTTTCAAGAATTCTCTCCATATCTCCGAAACATATGTGGAAAAGTTGAAGAATGTACATCATGTTGAATGTTAATTTATAGTAGAGTTAGGGAATATAAAAAAGGTAACAAAAAAAGTAATTAATATAAATTGATGTAATTACCTATTTTATATATACTACTTTAAAAATAAACATGTAGGAGAAATAAAATTTAAAAATCATTATTGTGAAATTAATTCATTAATACTATGGGTGACTATGGTAAGTTGGGTTATTTTGAAATTTATAATAATATGTGATATATGTGGTGGAACATAATTGCATTTCAGTCCCACGATTTTTGTAATGAAAATATTATAATAAAAAAAACTCATTAACCAATAAAAAGACACTATTTTGCCACGTAGGATAGATGAAATTTCTAAATTGGGTTTTTTTTGCAATTAATATAATATTGTGCATAAAATTTAATTAACCCAAATTAAGTGGAATGTCCATTTATATATTTACGTTTTTTTAATATGAATCAATGGATTAAAAAGGAAAATCAATAACCAATAAAAAGACACTATTTTGACATGTAGGAGAGATAAAATATAAAAATCATTATTGTGAAATTAATTCATTAATACTATGGGTGACTATGGTAAGTTGGGTTATTTTGAAATTTATAATAATATGTGATATATGTGGTGGAACATAATTGCATTTCAGTCCAACGATTTTTTTAATGAAAATATTATAATAAAAAAAAACTCATTAACCAATAAAAAGACACTATTTTGACATGTAGGAGAGATAAAATTTAAAAATCATTATTGTGAAATTAATTCATTAATACTATGGGTGACTATGGTAAGTTGGGTTATTTTGAAATTTATAATAATATGTGATATATGTGGTGGAACATAATTGCATTTCAGTCCCACAATTTTTTTTAATGAAAATATTATAATAAAAAATAAACTCATTAACCAATAAAAAGACACTATTTTGCCATGTAGGATAGATGAAATTTGAAAATTGGGTTTTTTTTGGCAATTAATATAATATTGTGCATAAAATTTAATGAACCCAAATTAAGTGGAATGTCCATCTATATATTTACGTTTTTTAATATGTAGCAATGGATTAAAAAGGAAAATCAATAACCAATAAAAAGACACCATTTTGACATGTAGGAGTGATAAAATTTAAAAATCATCATTGTGAAATTAATTCATTAGTAATATGGGTGAATATGGTAAGTTGGGTTATTTTGAAATTAATAATAATATGTGATATATGTGGTGGAACATAATTGCATTTCAGTCCCACGGTTTTTTTATTGAAAATATTATAATAAAAAAAAACTCATTAACCAATAAAAAGACACTATTTTGCCATGTAGGATAGATGAAATTTGAAAATTGAGTTTTTTTGGCATTTAATATAATATTGTGCATAAAATTTAATTAACTCAAATTAAGTGGAATGTCCATTTATATATTTACGTTTTTTAATATGAAGCAATGGATTAAAAAGGAAAATCAATAACCAATAAAAAGACACCATTTTGACATGTAGGAGAGATAAAAAATTAAAAACCAATAATGTGAAATAAATTCATTAGTAATATGGGTGAATATGGTAAGTGGGGTTATTTTGAAATTTATAAAATATTATGGACTCAATCTCCTCAATTAGAAAACTTTGATTGTGTATCTTAGTTTTATATATAATATAGATTTATTCTTTTTCCTTTTTTTTTTTATCAACTTTAACACTTTAAGAATTAATCACACTGCAATCTTATTTAATCAATAGATGGAGAATGCGCGCTGCAAGTTGAGTGAGGAGAAGTTTTTGCTGGCTATGACGATTGTGTGGAAGATTTGGGAATTCCGAAACAACATGTTGCACGACGAGGTGGGGCTACGGGCCGAAGATCTAATTAGCTGGAGCACAACCCATCTTAATGAATTCCAACAAGCCTGCTTGACAACCTTCACGAGGAATTTTTTTCCGGTTAAATGGAAACCTCCACCAGAGAGTTCAATAAAGGTAAATTTCGATGCGGCAGTTACCCTACGGAGAGAACTATCATGTAGTTTCAATGATTGCACGGGATTGGAAGGAAGAATGTCGTCGAGGTTGGGCAGTTCGAAAGTTTCCGGGTCAACCTCACGCGATAGACTGTGAAAGCTATCTCGTGGGCGAGATTAAAATGCTGGAGTTCGATTATATAGGAAGGGAATTGCTTGCAAGTTATTAACGCACTTAATGATGGAGAATTCATACCCTCGTCGTTTGGAGCTTATGTTGAGGACTGCTTGATTTTAGCTAGATTTTTTGATTTTTGTATTTTTTATTTTGTCAAGCGAAGTGGTAATCTGATGGCACACACTCTTGCCACAAAGCTTGGAACAATTTGTAGTGGGGGAATTCTCTTTACTCTAGCTAATTTGGCCTAATAAATCTTTCTGCCTAAAAAAAAAATAGTAAACGCAAGTCATTTTTTTTTTTAGGGTAAATGAGTGATAACCCCCTAGTTTTGAAAATATATATGGGGAGGTCCAATGAATTTTTCTATCCTAGTCAAAAACCCAAATTTTGATCTTAATTTGTGAGACCCCCTGAGGCATAGTGATGTGACTTTTTTACCCTTAATTAGCATTTTTTGTGTAATAAGGTAAAGCCACGTCGTTTCTCGTCTCACTCTCCATATGTAGTTCTCTCCTTTCTTTCTTTTCTCGTTGTACATCCAAACCCTAGTTCTCTCTCTTCCATCCACACCACAACCGTCCACCATATTTTTTCGATTGATCCGCTTCAAACCAGGAGGCCGCCGCTGCCGCTGCCGAGAGATGTTAAGCCACCGCTGCCGCCGCCGAGAGATGTTAAGCCCAAGCCGGAGAAGGGGAAGCGTCGCCGCCGCCGCAAGATTTTGAGACCAGTCAAGGATAGGAAGACGATAGATCGGCCAAGATCGGGGGTGTTCTTGTCTAATTTTGAGGACCACAGTACGTTTTACTTTTTTATTTTTTTATTTTTATTTTTTGTTCTTCAACAGATCGAAGATCTTCAAATGATTTTTCAGATTTGTGTTTTTACCAATTCTTTTTTAATTTATACATACTTTATATATATATATATATATATATATATATATATATATATATATATATATATATATATATATATATATATATATATATATATGCTTTTGTTTTGTTATTATGATGTGACATTTTAAACATTGTGGAAATTGATTTTTTTTTCTATTTCTTTTCTGGTTTACTTTTTTAATTTCATTTATCTACTGGTTTACTATTTGTTTTTTTGAAAACCTGTATGGCTTACAACAATCCAGCTGCTACTCTTTTTCGAGATTTTGGGTGGTATAAATGATACCATATCATACCTAATGGTAGAGGTGTCTCGTGTATGGTTCTGTATATTTTGAATATATATGAAGATTTAACTATAGTCATATATAGTCACATGTAGGGACATGTAGTAACATATGCACGTAACTGTGTATTTTCTCTGTATTTGTTGGTTATGAGTTAATTTATAATGTAAATATTTAATTGAACTTGATTTTTAAAAAGTAAATATATACAAATTTATTGCCGTTGTACGGGATCCGTATTTCGACGATGATTTGTATTGCCGATGAATAAGATCTGTATTCTGGCCTCAATCGATGAACATAATCAACATTTCGATGTATTCCGCCGCACGAGTCTCTAATATGTATGAGGTAATTTGTTGTATTTTTTTTATTGTTTCATGGATTGATGTTGGGCACTTGTAATAAGTTCAAACTATGTGAAAAAATTAGAATTGATGATTTACGCAATTGTTTAGGCATTTTTTTCGTGTAATAAAATGAAGTGCTTGATGAACTGTTTTCTCTCTCTCTTCTCTCTCTTTCTTTCTCTTTCTTCATCTCTTTCTCTCTAACTCTCTCTACACCCACAGCTCTCCGCCGCCGTTGCTCCCCTCACCTCCTTGCGTTGTCGCCGCTGCTCCCGACCTCCTTGCGCCGCCACCCCGTCGCTCCCCTCACCTCCTTGCACTGCCGCCGTCGCTGCTCCGCCGCCTTGCGTCGGTGCTCCGCCACGGCCTTGTGCCGGTCGTCGTTGCTCCTCCCACCGCCTTGAACTCGGTACTAAACCATTCACTTCATTTTTTTAAGTTTTTTATTAATTTAACCAGTAGTGGTTACTTACATGAGTGATTTGAGTCAGGTGAATATACAATTATATTTAGTCATATACAGTCATGTATAGTCAGTCACATGTAGTAATGTATAGTCATGACTACATGTAACTATACATGACTATATATAGGACTTGTAGTATAATATAGTTATTTGTAGTCGACTTTAATTCAGTAAATTTATCAACAAAAAAAATCATATTTTTTTTGTATTTTTCATGTAATTTGATTTTTTATTATAAATCATATATATGTAATTTTTTTTTTGTATTTATTTGAAGATGATTTGAAATACCTAATGTGTGAGAGCTTTGTTTGTCTGTAATATAAATTTAACCAGTAATGGTTACTTATATGGGTGATTTGAGTCAGGTGAATATACAGTTATATTTTGTCATATACAGTGACATATAGTCAGTCACATGTAGTCATGTATAGTCATGACTACTTGTGACTATACATGACTATATATAGGACTTGTAGTATACTATAGTCATTTGTAGTCGATTTTAGTTCAGTAAATTTATCAACAAAAAAAATCATGTTTTTTTTTGTATTTTTCATGTAACCTAACTCGCATGTTCCATTTTGCTATTTAACTCGTTTTTTTTTTGTCGCAGGTTTTGCTTTTATTATAATTTTATGACATGCAGAGAATAAAATTCGATGAAGTGCCTTTGTGAAGTTGGATTCATGCTACAGTACTCCGGACTTATGCCACTTATATAACTATAGATATTTGTATATAACTATAGTCACTTGTAGTAACATATATTTATATGTATGTTATGTGTTTTTAATGTATGGTAATGCGTGTTCATATTTTAAAGATTATATGCATGTAATCGTGTTTTTTTCAATTTTTTTGAGTTTAGTTGATTTATAATATTAAGATTAAATTGTGAATTTTGTTGTTGTTGTAGATTAATTTTCGGGTAAAAAGACAGTATATGATTACATATAACTGTAGTCATATACATGACTATGGTATACTGTAGTCATATATAGTCAATTCAGTACAGTAAATTTAACCAAAAACAATTAGAAGAATTAAAAAAAAGTAAAAAAAGTAAAAAATTTAAAAAATTAAAAAAATTAAAAAAATTAAAAAAATTAAAAAAATTAAAAAAAATAAAATAATACAAAATACGATATATATAAAAAAATAATAAAATAAGAATTTATATTTTTATTAAAATAGTATATAAAAATGATAAATGCATGCCTAAATTGCTAAATGCAGTTCAGCATTATGCTGAATGTAGGGGCGAAAATGTTGAATGCAATTGGGTGGAAATTGAACATAAGGGCCCAATAGTACTTTTACCTCTCCAGGGGTTATATCAAAGAAATAATTTTAGGGGTGGACCTAGCTCTATATAAGTTCCATATGAGGGGTGTATATCAAATGGGCCCTTTTTTTTAATTATTAATTCCATATTGCATTCCAACCATTTATTTATCATCTCTTTAATTTTAATTTTATTGTTTTAAATAAGATTCATATATTTCTTCACTCTTATTATATTTAAATTTAATTAAATTTAGTTTTGTTGCATTTCTAACTTTTCGAATTAAATTTGGGAAATTATCCAAACTCAAAATTTTGGGAAATTATCTAAACTCAAAATTTGTCCATTGATTTATCTTGAAATTTAAATTTTGGGAAATTATCTAAACTCAAAATTTGTCCATTGATTTATCTTGAAATTGAAAAATTAGAGGTTTCTACTTAGATGGAAGTCCGAAGAGATTTTTTGGGTGGGTTTTGTAGATTGAAAACACAAAAAATATGGAAAATCTTGACCTAGTCTCACTTATGTTCAAAATTTGATAAACTCAATTTTTTATGATTAATCATGCAATATTTGAAAAAGAAATGTTTGAAAGAGAAAGATGGAGTTGGTGCTAACTGCTAAGTTTAAATTTATTAAATAAATGTTAGGTTTAATAAAATGTGTCATTCGTTTAATTAACTATCTAATTTGGAACCTCCTTCGTATTGATTTTAGTACATTGAACAAAAAGAATAAACCACAAAATGCATATTATAATAATTGAAAATATTTAAATAAAGATGACAAGGATGAAACTCATCAACAGTTTCCATTCAACAAGCAAACCAAACTTAAGGAAACATAAATCAAAGAGTCTCCACCATATAGTTCAAGCCAAAATCAAGCCCCAACAAATAACTAAAGAGAGCACACCACCACACACACACAAACACCGACACAAACCGAATCCGAAAATAAAGATGCATAAAAATATCCCAACATCAAATACCATAATTCGACTTCAAAGGCCTCCAAGATTGCCTTCACTTCGGCTTCGTGGGAAAGAGAAATCATTCCTCAGGCTCAGAACCCTTTTACTCAGGTCGGTAAGCTCATGTCCCTGAGTTGCCGTTTTCATTCCAGTGGGGGGCAGTCGCCCCCCTGACCTACTCCTGTTGGACTTTGGTAAGTTAGCCAGCACTGCTTGACTTTTCCTGCCATGGTTTGAAGAAGAAGATACCTTCTGAGCTACGATCCCATGTGCCCCCTTTCTGGTGGACTTCGCTTCCAATCGATGGCCACGATCCATTTGATGAGAGCCGATGCTTAATCGAGCCGACCGATCTGAAGTGTCCTTTGTTGACCCAACTTTAACAGATTGTCTGTTGTAGTATGTGAGGTTTGGAAGAAGGCTTTGCACGTATTTCTTCAACTGCTCGTCTCCTACATTCTTCTGGGCAGGGTTTCCTTCCAAGCTGATTGCTTGTAGGCAATTGTAATTAGCTGCAATTTGGCCCAGACATTTTGTTGTTGAGATTTTGTTGAAACGCAAATCGAGGACATTCAGTTTTAGGAGTCGGTGGAGCCCTTCAACCTCGCTTATCTTGTTACCAGCCAAGTACAGCTCCTTGAGTGAGGAACATGCCGCCAGACCTTTCAAACAAATGGCAAAGTTTATTTTAAAAAAGTAGGGGGAGGGGCCTGGCCCTCCTTAGCCCGAAATATTTTAAAAACTATTAAAGCTTTTATTCATTTTCTTTTCACTCTAGAGAGAAATTTAGAACAGTGAAGAGTTACTCGAGGGAGGAATATGCCGCCAGCCCTTTCAGACAAGAAGCAACAAAGTTTATTAAGACTTCTTGAAGAAGGCTTCTAGAAAAATAACAATTCTCGAAATCTATAACCGTGAAAAGTTACTTGTCAAAAATGGATTTATTAATTTTCCTGCGATACTCCCAGATTATTGGAAATTTGAAGCAAAACAGAACTGATGCAAACTACATTCAGGCTAATCAAATACCATCAACGGCTAGGGAGATTCATCATAGTTTATATTGAGAAGAAATCGTACCATGTCCAATTCTTAATATCCGATTATAGCTAAGGTCAAGCACACGGAGCCGTGTAAGATCACGCAATCCTTCAATAGTGGAGATATTGTTCTTTGAGAGATTCAAAATGTGGAGTCCTCGAGGGAGAGCACCGGCAGCAATCCTCACTGAGCAGTCAGCCGAAACAAGAAATCATTACTGAGTGCACATAGCATAAAGAGTACATAAAAGGAAAAAGAACAAAACGGCAGAGAGAAACGAACCTATGTCATTTCCAGATAGATTGAGCGCTTTGAGGCTAACAAAAGCACTGAAAAAGGGTATCACAACCAACCCAAGGTTAGTCAACTGAGCTGCTGTAGCCGAGGCATTTAGAGAAGAGATGTATCTCTTTGCTGCCTCCATTCCGGGGTTGACTTTGACTTCCGTCTTTGGAGCGGTGGTTTCCTCTGATAAAGGATCGACTTTTGACAACTCCTGATCATAGTACGGAGCAGATTCGTTAGATTCCTCTAGTGGGCCACAGTGCTGAAGGTTGACAACCCATTCTTGAATGCGCTTTAACCGAAAATCCTTAGCTGGCAATTCATCCCAATGGTGAAACGGAGTTTCTTCTTGTATACCTTTCCCTGTGTCTACCCCATTCGACACGGGTATTATCCAGTCTTTTGATGAGCCGAGATAGTTATAAGTCTCGTCAACCCCATCAGCAGGAATTTCACCATTAATGTTCTTCTCGTTGTTGAACAATGAAGTATCTACTTCTTCAAATTGGGCTTGTCTTCCTACTTTTGTGCCTTTCTTGATAGAATCTAAAGTATTCAGATCATCTGCAGATCTTGCGTGTGTTAAGAAGGAAGTCGGGCTTCCGTTAGGGGACCCAATCCTCGGTAAAGAACTTGATTTCACAAGAACAGGACGAGGAGTAATATCACCAGAATCAACCACCCCCGATAAATATGTATCATCTTTATCAGAATCTTCTTTTTCGGTTTGTTGGGGTTCTCCGATAGAAAATATGGATATATTCTTGGCAAAATCGGAACCAGCTTGAACTGAATTAGAGGGCATTGGTTCTTGACTATTGACGCCATCTTGAACATTTACCCTGCTGTTATTCGCAGATCCATTGTAAGAAAATCTCTGCTCCGTTACATCTTCCGAGCCATCAGCATCAGAGGATCTCTCTTCCAAATTCAAACAACTCCCCATAGATTGGCTTTTTTTAATCAGTGAATTCTTGCGCACAATAATATCACCATCGGAACTGTATTTGCCCTCGATTTCCTCAGATCTGCAACCATGTTCACTAGGAGAGTAATCAGTCGCGTGATCGGTAATATTACTATGCATGTCTCCCTCTTTTTTCAAGCACGGCTTATTTTCCGATGTTAAACTAGAAATTTTATCTTCGAAAGTCTTCTGCATTGCTTCGCTAGAGTGCTGAACGGTTCTCTACTCAGGAAAGAAATAGATTAAAATTAACAAACGGGTATCGAAAGATCACTAAAGTATCTAACTTACGAGAATATTATACCTAGTTAAGAAAGTAATCAACCAACCTTATTTTTGTGGTGGTGGGTAAGTATGTGAGCTTGAAAGCATGAAAATCTAACCATCTTTCCGAAACGACACAATTGGTTCACATCAGATCTAATCTTATTGCAATATTTAAGGTAACTGGCGAACGAGTACGGCTATTCTCCTAACAAACATTGTCTGAACAACTATGAAAAAACAAATCACAGACAGCAGCAACACTTTCTCGGGCTAAACTGAGGCAAACCTTAGCCATAATCAACAGACAAACCCTCTAAAGTGCGGCATAATCTCCATACATGTGATGATCTTGATCTCCTCAAAACACACAAAAGAATCACACTCTCATTAGCGCCCCACACCTGGTAAGAGGTGTGAGAAACCTCAGATGATGTTGTAGCTGCCAGACTGAAAGAAAATCTTCTGCAACTGTAAGAACAGCGCAAATCCGACTATGCATGTAAGAGACAGGTGCCTGATAATTATAACAAACCGAAACAAATTCATCAGTAGAATGAAAGTGAAATTTATTTGGCCACTTAGTTTTTAAGTACATATAAAGCCTTTACATACATACATACACCAGTTACATAAATCTAAATTTCTGCTCTCGAATTCAGAGCATTATAATGAATTAACCATCTGAAAATCCATTTCATGCTTTAAAAAATTTGAACACACTACTCGTTTCGGAAAAAAGGTATACGACGTACTTATAACCGCATCAGAACTCCGATGAGCTTTAGCATCAATAAAGCAAAAATATTCATCAAGTAAACATATCAAACATTAAATAAGCACTACCCTAAGATTCTAATAATCTATAGCTCATCAAAACGCCAACAGTAAATTTCAATAAACCACAACACGAATATATACACATCCAATACATACAAAATATAAAATCTCAACGCCGGATAATCATATCATAATCGTATCAACAAAAAAGCTCAAATAATTCAACTCCTCAGAGACAACAGGAATTGAAAAAAAAAAAAAAAAAAAAAAAAAAGTAATCTTTATTCGAAGAATTATGATCTGACCTCTTGTAAGCCAGATTGCCTTGAAAGTATAGCTCCTGGTGACGAAAAAATGAGCACAGAAAAAAAAATTGGTTGAAAATCAATTAATTAACTTGTTCTGGAACCCTAAAATGAAGAGAAAGGAGTCGGCAGGTCAGATTTATAATGATATCAAGGGCGATGATGATTACATGCGATTGGCTAAATCAAAGATTAATGAAATATTAGCTGATTACGGAAATTAAATGCCAAGGGGATTTATTTTATTTATTTGATAGAAAGTAAGAAATATAAATGAGAGAGATTAGAGAGAGAAGGTTGAAATGATTGTGGCCACTGAAATCAAAAAAAGGGCAGCCTATTTTCGTGGCCGTTGATTTTTAGGGTAAGTTTTTATGATATGACCTTTTCTTGAGGTCGGACTCTTAATTCAAATTAAATTTTTAATTTATGACCTTTTCATGACTTTTTCAGCTCACTAGAGTTTGAGTTGGTCGAAATTCAATTATGGTTTTAGGGTTTTGTTGCAATTATGTTACGGCACATTATAAATAAGCCCGTCATGAGATAGTTATTTAAAAGGGAATCCAAATAAAAAACTATTTTATAAAAAAACATATTATTTAGAGGTGTGTAAAATACTAAAATACTATTTATATTTTAATATGCTCTAATTTTATCTTTTAATTTAATTTGACCACAAATTTCACAAATTATTCAATTTTCACCCAAAACTCAATTTGAGTACAATTTCGTCCGTCGCCGCCGTTAACCGCCGGTCTCCGTCGTTGACTTTTTCTTTTCTTTTCCTTTTTTTTGAATTTTTTTTTCTTTAACATCATTTTGCCCCGTTTAAACAACAATATTATTGTGGTTGACAGTCATATTAACTATATTAATGTTAAACTCAATAATATTAAGTATACTACAGTTTAACACAGTAATATTGCTATAGTAATCTCTAACACAATAATATTAACAGAACAAAAGTCATTATTATTGTGTAATAGAGTAATATTAATATGTTGATCGTTCAACAAAGATAAATATAATAAAAAGCCAAAAGAACTAATATTGATGTGGTTGATAGTAATATTACTGTCATCTACAGTAATATTATTGTAACATTATTAATATTATCGTCAACCACAATAATATTATTGTGTTTACAGTAGTAATATTACAATAGTAGACAGTAATATTATTACGTTAATCCGTCAACAACTCAAACAAAACAAAATGGCAAAAAAAAAAATATTGATGTGGTTTACATTAATATTATTGTGTTTACAGTTATTTTACCGTTAACGACAGTAATATAATTAGGTTGACTTGTCAACAAATCAAACAAAAAAACCAAAAAAAAAATAATAATATTATCGCTGACAGTAATTGTACTGTCAATGAAAGTACAATTACATATATGTACTGTCAACGACAGTACAATTGTTGTTTGTGATAATATAATTATTGTTAATGATATTACACAATTACGATCAATGTTCAGCGGCGAGCGTAAAAAAACTGATAAAAAATTTAGGGAAAAATAAAACACTAAAAAAAGGTAACGCCGGGAAACCCGAACCCGAAGAAAAAAAATAGTCAACGCCGGAAACCGGCGGCAAAAAAGGAATTTTAGGAAAAATAGTTTAAAAAAAATCAAAATTGGATTTTTGTGGTCAAAATTGATTAAATTCGGGTTACAATTAAGAATTGGATGTAAATGGTTGGAGGTAATTTTGTCATATACATCAATTTTTCCTTTATTCTCCAAAATATAGTTGTACTAGGGGTGGAAATCGAAATGGAATTTTCGTACTCCGTCAATTTTGATCCGAAAATATCCCGGATTTAGAACCGTATTTTTCAATGCAATTTTCAATTTTTCTAAATTTACTAGATTTTTGGCTCGTGTGATGCACGAGATTGAAGTAAAATTAATACAATGTAAAGTTCAATTTAAACGAAAAAATTGAAGTTTCAATTCATTTTGATGTTTTTTTAGAGCAATTCATAGTCCATATTTTTTAATTTAGGGACTATATGACAAGCACCCCTTGTTGATTTTTTAATTAATGATAAATCCATTTTTATTAATTTATATTTGTTATACATCCGATTAACTCAAATTATCCAAAATATTATTATTTAATATTAGTTAAAGTTACTATATTAAGTTATAATTACGTCATTTCAGTTTCTATTTTTCCTTTTTTTTAATGGTTTTCTTTTATTTTTTCATTTTTTTTTATTTTCGATTTTTTAATTTAAATTATTTTTTTTCGTATTTATATTTTTCATGTTCTGCATTTTATTTTATTTTTAAATGTTTTTATTTTTATTTTTGTTTTTTTAATGATTTTTTTTCTTAATTCCGGTTTTTTTTAAATGGTTTTTTTTTTCCCAGTTTTTTTTAATAAATTTTTTTCTCAAATTGAAATCTGCTACATATTATCGAAATCTGCTACATATTATTGAAATTCACTACATATTTATCAAAATCCACTATAACTTTATCGAAATCCACTATAAATTTATCGAAATCCATTCTGAAATTAACTCAAAATCCACTATTAATTTATCGAAATCCACTCTGAAATTAACGTAATCCAAAAAAAAAAATTTAACATAATCCACTACACTATATCATTAACATCACCCACTACGAAAAAGGTAATCCGCTATGCAATTGATAAACCACTATAAAATAAATGCAAATCGACTATTAAAAAAAACAATTCACTACTAAATAAACATAATTCACTATAAATGTTTGGTCAGAAAAAATAAAACGACTACAAATTAAACAGAAACAGCAAAAATATCCATTTTCATAAAAAACCACCATGAATTTTAACACAAACATTAATAAACAAAGTACTGGGGGAATAACATTGAGTGTGAATACCACTATTTACTGTGTAAAGCAGTTGCCAAAAAAAAAAGTTTTCAAACCAGCATAACCAAGCAAAAGTACAATAATTGGGCAGATTAAATGTTGTAACCCATTTTTACATAGAGGAAGATAAATGATTACTATAAGTAATAAAAAACTATTGAGATTAGTAACTTCCTTGGCTATAAAAATGTGAGGAAGGTGAACAAGCAAACATCTTAAAGAACTCACTTTTCGGCTACTCACCGGAATCCACCATTTTTCTATATCTCAAATCCTGGTGCACCAAATTCAAGTACTTTAATTTCAGAAGACCCCCAAATAAAGAAATCGTCTCTCTCTTGAGAAAACGAACCCCAGTCACCGAACCCATCTTCTTAAACACCTCAAAGAAGAAAATCCATCGTTGATTTCTCTCGTCGAGCAAACAGTGACCAACTTGAAGACCAGTTCTCCCGCCGCACGACCCTTCACAACCCCGAAATCGAGCAGCCCCTCATCTGTGCCACCACCCACCATGGCTCCTCCTTCGACTACCGCAATTATTGCCGATGCAAGGCCTCCGCCGTCGTGGGGTGCTAGCAGATGGCGGCGTCCGTCTGGAGCTGACCCAAACCACTGCCTCGCCTCGAATGCCTCGGGTCTGAAACCCCAGTCACCATCTTCAGCCTATCATACTGCAACAGTGAAGGCTACAGTGGAGTTAAAATCATCAAAGATAAGAGAGAGGCAAAAGAGAGATTTGTGGGTTGATTGAGAACCCTAATATACACTTAAATAAAATAAGGGTATAATGGTGATATTTAGTTATTTTTTATTAATAAAAGGTGTTTTGGATTTACCTTAAAAATGTAAAATAAATTTGGGTTCATTGTAACTACACATGTGTGATGAGGGGGTTTTGTCAAATAATCCCTTTAATTTAACTTTATGTTTTTGATGTAATATGGTTATGTATTCATATTATCTTAGTTAAGGTAGAAATTTGACGAACTTTCTTCTTTTAACACCCATAACATGCCTCAGTAAATTTACTGTAAATCAATGATATTATTAAATCTCAAAAATTTGTCAGAAGCAACATTACTTTTAGTAATATGATGATACGTGGATTTGAGGTCAAAAAATGCAGATAGTTAATGTATTTATTAAACTTGATTATATTAAATGAAATGAAACAATAAAAATAAATAAATAACAATTATAACTATCAAATGAGCGAAAAGGTTTCCTAGTGTTTACCACGATCAACATTACTTTTATTAATAAGATTTGAAACATAATCGAAATGGTATATCAAATCATCAATAATTCCGGCAATTAGACTTTTCACGGGCAGTGTATGCAATTAATTCGTGTTTTTAATTATTGCGTTTGGTCGAATTCTCTTTTGGATTTTCTTGCATTTTCCTACAAAAATTCAAAAACGATAAAAAAATATTGTTTAAATTTTTCATTATATCTGAATTTGGAAAAAGATATTATAATTTCCGAAATTCGCATATTCCGAGGAATTCTGATTTTTTTGGAACAAAAATTGGAACTCATTTTAACTTATGAAAAAATTGAAATTTTTCGAAAAATGCCATTTCTGAATCCATTCCCAGCCTGTTTTACACTTTTTAAACATTGATTTTATTTATTTTTTATTAAGAATTATAAATAGAGAATTTGATTGGAGGTTAATTAGTCTTTTTTTATCCCGAAAAATCGTGGAAACATGAACGAACAGTCGTTGCGTACAAAAAGAGAAAAGTAGATAATTGTGTGGAGTTTGTTAGCAGCATCTATTTATACGGCTCCAAAATATTTGCCAACCAATCAAAAAGAAAATCAAAATATAGCATTTTTTGCAAAAATAAATAAATAAATGAATATGATAGATAAGTATCAAAATGGAGCATCAAACACTCAATTGATGGTGATACTTTAAAAAAATTCATATGTTTCAACTCATAGGTATTAAATAAATTATTATCCCTTTTCCATTGAAATTTTATTAAGATTTTATTTTTTTTTCTCATTGAAATTGCTAGGGCTATTTTTAAGAAATATTGTTGGAACCACGGCTGCACTTTGACGATTGATCACGAAACTTGTGGATGAGGCTTGGACTCCATTTGTTCTCTAATTTTATAGGTAACAAGTTGTTGCAATAAAAACCACGATAATATGGAGATAGGCAAGGTGAGGCGCGGACTAGGTCGCTTTCTTAAGACGGATTTCACGACCCCTTCTCTAATGAGGTGCAAAAAGGTTCCGATCGTGTCGCCTATGGGATACAACAGCCCAGCCTATCTCTCCGCTGTAACTTCACCGAAATTGCACGTTTGAGTGAAGTAGAAGCTTTCACCCGACACACAACAAGAGCTCAAAATATATGTATATAGTATAGATGAAAAGTGTTTCTTTTTCTCTTCTCTCTTGTGCCTATACAAAGCTACAACGCCACATTTATATAGTATAAAATATGACCACCATAAAATCTATATATAATATAGAATTAAAGGAAAAATATTGAGGTTTTATGAGACAAAATAAAGTCTTTGGTGGTTTCAAAATATTGCTCTAAATGACCTCATAAATTGGTCAAAGAAAATATTCAATAAAATATTATTTTTATTTAAAAACCCAACAATCCCCCACTATTTTAATAAAAATAAGAATAATAATAATATTTGAGCTTTTGCGGAATATTATGCATAATGAAAGTGGACAATGCCTTCAAACCTTCACTTAGTACAATATGTTTCCCGTACTAGAATCAAAGTGGACTTAGCCTTCAAACAGTGACCCTTGTGGCACGTAGAATCATATTGCACACATAATACTCAAAGTGTCCCGATCGAAGCTTCTAAAGCCAGCACGTTTAACGGCCATGTGCTTTACCCCATTTCTGGTGAGCGCTCTAGAGAATAGCCTATAATTCTCATAGGAAGCGGCCCCACTTCCACACTCACAAGGTGAATTCTATCAAGGATGTTTACGTAACTCCAACACCCCACCCATTCGGGCTATAGAAATCATTAAGAGATCGAAGTCTCAACCTCACAATTCGTTACGAGCTTTATTAATGCACACGCATCATAGGGATGGATAATAAAAGTGTGCACTTTTATCTCAATCAAGTTGCTTTCAGATTCGTTTTTCTTCGCCTAGTTCGTAGGATCTCTAGCCCCTAGGCGGTAGTATCCTCATCAACAACTTTACAAAATATATTAGGCTTTAACCCAATCCCCCTCAATGCATTTCAGATTATTTCTGAAATAATGTGAAATATAATTTCACAATTTTAGTAGCGCTTATTCGACATTTAGTCTCATGGACTCAATGGTTTATTAACCATTTCTCATATAATTTCACATATAATTTCACTTAAATTTTCGCGTGAATTTTCACATACATTCACAGCACTGTATTTTCTTTTAATGGTTCCGGTTCCCATTAAAAGATTCTCGCATTTGCCAACTGCAGTTTTTCAATCTCATTTATCAAAGCACAAAGCATTTGATTCTTCTCAATCATATTTATCAAAGCACAAAGCATTTGATATATTCTCACTAGGATTTTATATATCACATTCGATATAAACCGGCCTCTTCATAGACTAGTGTCAAAACAATAAATCAAAATTGATATGAATTTTGACTTTTAAGTTATCAATATATATTTCATTCACACAAGGAAACATGTACTCAAATAAGAATATAATTCCTCTTATTTAAGTTTTCAATAATCAACAATATTGAAACTTTTCAAAAACGTTTTACTTCACACATCACAAATCACAAATTTATTTTCGCTAATCAATATCCACTTTTAGGCCTTTCTAAAAACATCTATGTCACATATATGCAAAATTAGGCCTTTGCTAATTGCTTGCATATTCAAGATTGCAAATAAAGCAAAATGTATCACAATATGACTATAAACAATTTGCGATCATAAAATGAGCAACTAAGCATAGACCACATTAAAGTCAATTAAAACATGCTCATAGGTAGACACTAAAACCCCCACTATTTCTCAATGTTTAAACAAACGTAAAATGTTTAATCATATGAACATGCTCTCTAAGACCCCCACTACATCAAATTTTCAAACACATGCATCATGAATTAAATTCAAAATATAATATATCATGCTCATTTTCACAATTAGTGAAAACTATAATACCCTCACTATTTCTCAATTTAAATAAATTATTTATTTTCATAAAAATAGTTTATAATAATTCACCATAATATTCCACAACAGTAAGATAGTCTCAAACTTTTAATAAAAAAATCAATACTTCATCAATATCAAAAAATCAATTTTAGCAATGCTCAAATTATGCTTCATTTTCTTAGGCAAATTATAACGTTGCAAGTAAAGTCAAATTCACATATTTAATAACAACAATGCACGAAATAGTCATATATGCCATCAGATCACAAATTTATATAAATTGATTTAACACACAATGGTTAGAACATGCACACTATTTCAGTAGCAAAAATGTGAGATTTTTAATCATAATGGTTAAAGTTCAATATATAATAATCAATGCCAAATAAAAACGTTTCTATGTGAACGTTTCACTCTATATCTGATCAATTTTCATGAACAAATTATCATGCCATCACTTTCAATATGAATTGCACTTCAATAGATCAATGCACATACGGTAAAATATTAAAAATCAAGAGGTCACATGCAATTAAGTACACCTTAATGAAATTATTAATAATGAATTAATGTTACCTTGATTATTCTGACGGCTATATCTTTCTGAATACATCTTGAACCGAAACATACCCGAGTTTGATAATTTTCATTTATCAATTTTTTCTTACTTCGATTTTTTATGGTTAGGGAAAAAACGCGCACAATTGGCAGCTCCGGCAGTGTTCAGTATTTTGAGCATACCTCCCTCGTTTGAGATCCGATTCAAGCGATTTAATATGTTTTGAACAGCCAACACAAAGGACTCTAACTTTCGTGTTTTATACTTTCCCAAATTCGGACATTATCAGGTCCCAAAATGGCCTCAAAGTATAAATTCGTGAATTGTACGAAAATTCATGACCTACACCAAAAATAAGATCGTTAATTTTTCGTTAAATTAAAATAACAATAAAATATAATTTATTATCTCCCTTATTATCATCAAGAGCCTATTTTGGATCATCGTCAAAGCTCATCTTCATGGGATCAAAATTCGTCTTAAATTGTTGGAACCACGGCTGCACTTTGACGATTGATCACGAAACTTGTGGATGAGGCTTGGACTCCATTTGTTCTCTAATTTTATAGGTAACAAGTTGTTGCAATAAAAACCACGATAATATGGAGATAGGCAAGGTGAGGCGCGGACTAGGTCGCTTTCTTAAGACGAATTTCACGACCCCTTCTCTAATGAGGTGCAAAAAGGTTCCGATCGTGTCGCCTATGGGATACAACAGCCCAGCCTATCTCTCCGCTGTAACTTCACCGAAATTGCACGTTCGAGTGAAGTAGAAGCTTTCACCCGACACACAACAAGAGCTCAAAATATATGTATATAGTATAGATGAAAAGTGTTCCTTTTTCTCTTCTCTCTTGTGCCTTTACAAAGCTACAAAGCCACCTTTATATAGTATAAAATATGACCACCATAAAATCTATATTTAATATAGAATTAAAGGAAAAATACTGAGGTTTTATGAGACAAAATAAAGTCTTTGGTGGTTTCAAAATATTGCTCTAAATGACCTCATAAATTGGTCAAAGAAAATATTCAATAAAATATTATTTTTATTTAAAAACCCAACAATCCCCCACTATTTTAATAAAAATAAGAATAATAATAATATTTGAGCTTTTGCGGAATATTATGCATAATGAAAGTGGACAATGCCTTCAAACCTTCACTTAGTACAATATGTTTCCCGTACTAGAATCAAAGTGGACTTAGCCTTCAAACAGTGACCCTTGGGGCACGTAGAATCATATTGCACACATAATACTCAAAGTGTCCTGATCGAAGCTTCTAAAGCCATCACGTTTAACGGCCATGTGCTTTACCCCATTTCTGGTGAGCGCTCTAGAGAATAGCCTATAATTCTCATAGGAAGCGGCCCCACTTCCACACTCACAAGGTGAATTCTATCAAGGATGTTTACGTAACTCCAACACCCCACCCATTCGGGCTATAGAAATCATTAAGAGATCGAAGTCTCAACCTCACAATATGTTACGAGCTTTATTAATGCACACGCATCATAGGGATGGATAATAAAAGTGTGCACTTTTATCTCAATCAAGTTGCTTTCAGATTCGTTTTTCTTCGCCTAGTTCGTAGGATCTCTAGCCCCTAGGCGGTAGTATCCTCATCAACAACTTTACAAAATATATTAGGCTTTAACCCAATCCCCCTCAATGCATTTCAGATTATTTCTGAAATAATGTGAAATATAATTTCACAATTTTAGTAGCGCTTATTCGACATTTAGTCTCATGGACTCAATGGTTTATTAACCATTTCTCATATAATTTCACATATAATTTCACTTAAATTTTCGCGTGAATTTTCACATAGATTCACTGCACTGTATTTTCTTTTAATGGTTCCGGTTCCCATTAAAAGATTCTCGCATTTGCCAACTGCAGTTTTTCAATCTCATTTATCAAAGCACAAAGCATTTGATTCTTCTCAATCATATTTATCAAAGCACAAAGCATTTGATATATTCTCACTAGGATTTTATATATCACATTCGATATAAACCGGCCTCTTCATAGACTAGTGTCAAAACAATAAATCAAAATTGATATGAATTTTGACTTTTAAGTTATCAATATATATTTCATTCACACAAGGAAAACATGTACTCAAATAAGAATATAATTCCTCTTATTTAAGTTTTCAATAATCAACAATATTGAAACTTTTCTAAAACGTTTTACTTCACACATCACAAATCACAAATTTATTTTCGCTAATCAATATCCACTTTTAGGCCTTTCTAAAAACATCTATGTCACATATATGCAAAATTAGGCCTTTGCTAATTGCTTGCATATCATTAGATCACCCCGTGTTGTTCAAGGACTTATTGCGAAAGAAGTTGTCGTTGGTGTTGCAATGAACTTTTTATCAAATTTTACTTTAAAAAGAAAGGCTTTCTATATAATTTTATATGTATATTTTACAGAATACAGAAAACTAGTTGAGATAATTTGAGGAACTTCTACGTCGGTGCCCGACGACACAAAGAGACGAGCCTTTGGGGTCATTGTCGAAAACATTACTAATGGAGGGCCCAAAATGGAATATTTAGTTAAAGCAAGCAATTAACAGTCCATCCTCATAATATCTTGAGAACAAGAAAATAACCATTGGCCACTCCCATCAACAATTTTCCAGCGCAAAGGGTGTCCTACTTTTGATCCGATTCGTCGTTTCTTCGTTTAATAAATTCCCTGCAATTACTCTTCAACCGTGTGTATATATATATAATATTGATATATACTCACGGCTCCTCTGCCAACCATACATGTTATTGTTCATAATATTTGCTCATCGGTTGATGCTCGTTGGAGTTGTCGACATCCAAATGATCTTATCAAAGCCGGAAAGTCCTTCATACAATCATGGTAGAATCCTTTTAAGAAGCTTTTTAAAAACATTACCTTAATAGGTAGGCATCTATCTAACTCCAGCTATACGTCAAAGTTCAAACTTCGAAAAGAACACATACATACAAATGTGTTTGAAAGACCACCATTTCAATTTACAATGTCATGCGCAAATATCTAACGGCTCACAGAGCGACTAAGGCAAAAGTGATTGATGATCTATACCCAAAACTAATGACTGATGCAGCATTACATGTTATTCTTTTAACGAAAGACGAGCATTTTGGACCTTAACCGAGAGCTTCAACTTCTGGTCCTCCATATCTCTAAATAGTGCAAGTAGAATCGCCCGATATACTTCACACCTTTCGTTTGTTCGTTCAAGCTCACCACTTAGTTCATTCATCTTCTTCTCCTTCTCTTCCTGCATTATTAAAATTATTATTGTTATTCAAGATTTAGAGATTCAACCATATGAATTACAATACATTGAGTTTTACGTACTTAAGCCATTTCATCACTAATTAAGAAATTCTTAACTTTATTTTAGCAAATTATTTGTTTGTTTTCTGCAACGAATTGAGGATAATCTCACATACTTGAGCAACAGTTTCAGTAAGTGAACATTTTAGCAATTTTAACACTGAGAAGGCTGGAGCTTCGACACTGCAGCAGATTGCTTTTAAGGGAATTAATATCTATAATGCAATGAAAAATATATTTGATATACTAATAACAGAAACAAAAAATTCGACATTCATGTCAAATGACGAAAATACCCCTCTTGTTGGGTAATTACAACCCACCCCTCAACTATGAATCTTCTTACATGTCCACCCTTATGGTGTCAAATTCAACATAATCTTCTAGATTCCGTGGAATATTCTCAAGTTTGTACTCGTTTTGTGCAAAAAGGAAGTTTCTGACGCACCACAAACCGGTATTTACAAGCCAAGAGACACATCTTATGATCATCTTGTTACAAAATGTGGAGCTTGAATGGAGTAAAACGGGTACAAACTGGAGAATATTCCACATAACTTAGAAGATTCCACTAAATTTGACACCGCAAGGGTGGACGCAAAAGAAAATTCATATTCGAGGGGTGGTTGTACCCAAACAGGAGAGGTTTTTTTCGAAATACCTCAGGGGGGGTGGCCGTAATTTACCCTAAATTAAAAGTCCCAAGTTTGAGCGAACAATAATAAGGTTCTAAACTGTCATGTTTTCTTTGTGGAGTCGAATTCCTATTCTCAAAATAGTAACACATATCTTGGAATTTTCAAATAATCATGTATTTTAACATGTACAGTAGAAATCAATTCAGCCGTTTGCCCCCACCGAGTTCTATGTTCTTCAGTGACACAGATTCCTATAGCAATATATCCGCAGCTCGGATTATTGTTGGTTTCCTTTCTCCAGTCCTTTAATCTATTGCTAGTTTCTATAGATCAAAAGTGTGACAATGTTTCTTGCTTTCCCGACTAAATGGCTACGTAGTCCTCCATAACAATTATCGACCATTGATACTAACCTTAAATTAAAGACCACAAAATTCCAAGCAAATTGGAAACAAAGTATTAATTATTCGATATATCTTTTCCAATTCTAAATATAACAGTATGTGTAATCTTCATTTCGCAGGCAGTATTAAAATTAGGCAAGTGGAACGAAGCATATTCACACAGTAACTTACGGCTAATAATATATAATAACAAAAAGTCGATAGGTTCAAAGTATCTTACCCTCGATAAACACGATGAAGATTGATTCTCGACCGTGTGCATTTCTAGGTTTCTTCCATTTGCTTCACTTATCCCGTGTGAAGCTTTGTTCTTCACAGCCGCAACTCGTTTCGAAGCCTCTTGCAGCGCATTCATGGCCACATTGTAAACATGTATCGATTTTGCACCTTCTTCCACATACTTCATAGCCTCTTGGCGTAAATTATTATGACGAACCATTGGAGATTCTAGATTACTATTATTATTAATATTAGGCGAAGCGGAAGAAGCATATCCAGGCACGGATTCTTCTCCGCCACCCGTCTTTGCGTTTCTTGTCCAACGCCTCAGAACATAATCGGGAGGGAGCATTAGAACATTCTTAGCTCGAAACACCGACAGTACGTGTCTGCAAATGATCCCTGAAAAGTCAAACATTTGACAACTGCACGTAGCTTTCATCTCAAACCCATTGAATCTAACGGTGTGAGCTTTGTGCTCTTCGCCAAATTTAGCCACCCGATAAGTTGTCACCGCACCGGATTCGTCGAGTACAGTAGCAGGATTAGCAAGAGTTTCAACGAGTTCGCCTTGAAATTTCATGAAAATCCTCTTAGTATAAAGATTAGCAGCTTGCTTCTCCATAGGTGACGGTGTTCTAAGAATCGGGGTCGTATTACAAGTATCGAAATCATCCTTCAATTCCTTTTCGTTCCAACTCGATACAGACTTTTCGTACTGTTTAATCAACAGCTGTACAGTAGTCGAGGCACTCAAAAACCCATCAAAGAACAAACTCAAAGCATCGTTCCACTCAACCGTCGACAATTCGCCGAAAAACACGTCTCTCAAATAAACAGGAACCCATTGATCACGAATGTTGTATAAAAACTGAAGCCATTCGTTTTCCATCAGATAGTATCGACTCAAGAGTGCCCCCCAACAAGAATCGAATTCCTCAACGGTGTCGGCTTCATTGACACACTTCTTCAACTCAAGATCGAAAGTAGGATTTGCTTGATACACGTTAGTCAACTTCTCCATTGTCTGTCTGAAAATGCTCCATCTGCAGAAACGATTTCGTGTCTGTGGGAGAACTTGAGCCACAGCCATCTGAATAAGACGATCAGGGTCGATGGTGATCGAGACAGGGGTTCGTCCAGACATGGATTGAAGCCATGTTTGGAGAAGCCAAACGAAAGTGCTGTCTGATTCGTTCAGAAGCAACGCGCAGCCAAAGAGGACGGGATGCGCGTGATGATTTACGCCGGTGAAAGTGATGAACGGTATTTTAGATCGGTCCGTTCTGTATGAAGTATCGACTCTGACAGTGTCGCCGAAATAGGTGTAATTCGCACGTGAAGTCTCGTCGGTCCAAAAGACATTTCCACATTGTTCGTTGTTGCCCTCGATTGCGTAGAAGAAACCGGGATTCTCTGATTGTGTTCTTTTCAGATAGTCCAGCAAATATTGAACCCCTGGCCCAAGATTTCTCTGCCTATTGCTATTGTTGTTGTTCATATTGTATCTATCTGTCAAAATCCCAAAAGCAATTCTTAATTCAGTAGATGCACAGCAACCAAGAAAATGGATTTATTAGCAATTATCAACGAAGAGAAGAAACCCACATACAAACGATGAAGCTAAGAAAATTCAAGAAATCGAAATTGTTGCAATAAGAAGAGAAAACGATGGTTAGGGCAAATTCATGCTGCCCCAAAAAAGTGAACCAAAATTCAAATTCAAGTAGACAAATTAAACGTATTTACGCGATGGATAATAATATGAATAGAACGCATGAGATGGGAAACAACCTCGGAGAGCTGTGAGTTGATCTCGCCGGATTATGGTCGGAGCTTGCAGCTGTCTGAATTGGGGAAATTATTATTCTGAAAAAGCTTTGATTGATTGATGGGTTTATTATATTTTCCCACTTTTCCTTCAACAAAATATAACACTTTTATTTTTTTTTTCTTTTTTGCTGATCAACAAAATATAACTCAACTTATTGAAAATAAATAAACTCTTTTATTATTTTTATTGTTTTATTTTTTTTATTTTTTTTTCTTTTTTGCTGATCAACAAAATATAACTCAACTTGTTGAAAATAAATAGTAAGGGACAATACTTCCTAGGGTGTGAACGAGCCGGGCTCGGCTGATTTGCCAGCATCGAGTCCATTTTGTCGATCTCGAGCTCATCGAGTATTTTTTTTTATTATTAAAAAAATAAATAAAAGGAAGGCTCGCGAGCCGACTCGTGAGTTCACGAACAATTTAAAAAAAAACTCGAGTTCGGCTCGTGAGTTCACAAACAATTTATAAAAAAAACTCGAGTTCGAGCTTTTCTCGAGTCGACTCATAAAGCTCATGAGTCGGCTCAACTCGTTTACCATCCCGTCCAGCCCCCGCCTCCCAGCGGGTCAGTTTTGGGCCTCCTATAACTCAGACCCCGACCCGGCCCAACTCACCCGTTGGCCGTGTCTACTTAGGAATATGTACTAATTTACTTTTCTCTTATGATATCAAACAACAATGTATAGCTAGAATATTAATCCAAAACACACACAAAAAAAAGAATATATATATATATATATATATATATATATATATATATATATATATATATATATATATATATATATATATATATATATATATATATATATATATATATATATTGTATCTACTTGGTATACCATGTGTTACTGTTCAATTCGATCCCAAAAAAATTATTATTATTTAGGTAAATAATTAACTAAGATGAATGAAGTTATTGACAAGGTATAAAACCTTTTTATTTTCAATTTCTTCTACAAATTCACACACACAGAAAAACAAAAAGAGCTGGTTACACTAGATGCGTGTCAATATTCTTGTGCCGGAATATGCTCAATGGATGTGCCTAGAGTAACCGGAAGGAAGATAAGAAAACATAAATTTAAGTGATCATATATATATATATATAAAACAACCCCTTATCGCCCCTCTTCCATAGAAACAGTCAGCAGATTGGTGGAGATGGTAGCAGGTTTTGTGGAGGTGGAGGAAGATGTGCTTGAATGATGTCTCCTCACTACAAAGGCCGGTTTTGTCGGGTTCGGAAGAGAGGTCGTGTTTTCACTGCCAATCATTACAACTACAGTTGACATGGATGGCCGATCGTTCGGGTCTTCTTGCACGCACAGCAGCCCAACATTTATGCATTTCATCACTTCACATTCCTCGCATGATTCTACCACCACCGGATCAACCAACTCGATTGCCTTGTTTTCAATCCACAATCCCCACGCCTGACAATAAAAGTCAGTCATCAAGCAGTAAATTTAAATGCGTATAACATATCGAAAAATGGTCAACATTTGACTCACATATCCAAGGAGATTTAAGACTTGTTGAGGGTTATAGAAACCGGTGTTCTTCTTCCCACTGATTATCTCAAGCATCACAACTCCGAAACTGAACACATCCGACTTTATCGAGAATTTCCCGTCTAATGCGTACTCTGGAGACATATACCCACTGCATTTAAAAAGGCAAACACAAACAATCTTCTTAACTACTCTCTCGACATGCATGCATATTACTTTTTGCGTGATACGTATTAATTAAGACTTACTAGGTGCCGACAACTCTGTTGGTACTTGCCTCTGTTTCTTTGCCTTCGACAATCTTTGCCAAGCCAAAATCCGATATCTTGGGATTCATATCTTCATCTAGTAGAATGTTGCTTGTTTTCATATCTCGATGAATGATCCTCAATCTCGAATCTTGGTGAAGGTAAAGTAGCCCTCTTGCTATCCCCAAAATTATATTAAAACGTTGATTCCAGTCTAGTAGCAAACAGTTACTTTGGTCTAGCAAAGAATGTCATTGGAAAAAGAAACAAAAAAAGAAGGAAATATATATTAACTACGGGCTTATTCAAAATGGAAAATATATTTATGTGGGGTGAACTAACTAACCAAATATGAAGGCATCTAAGCTTCGGTTAGGCATGTATTCGTACAGCAAGATTTTTTTCTTTTTCTGTGATACAGTATCCCAAAAGTCTAACAAGGTTTCGATGTTGAAGCTTAGCAATCAAGATGACTTCATTTCGGAATTCCTCGATTCCTTGACCGGAGAAACTCGACAACCTCTTCACTGCAATTTCACTTCCTCCTGGAAACTTCCCCTGCAAGACTATAGTGTTAGAAAGTCGAGCATACGTTAAAATTCCACACTGCGAGAAAAAAAAATGATGTGGCGACCTTATATACGGGCCCAAATCCACCACGGCCGAGCATATTTGCATCGGAGAAATTGTCTGTAGCAGATAAAATGACGTCCAAATTGTAGAAAGGAACATCAATGCTGCCTTGGTTATTTTCATGCATCATCAAGTCATTTACTTGTCTCTCACTTTCATTTGAGAAAAGCATTAGTCTGTCAGTCCTTCCTCGATTTTCTGGAATAATCGAAAAATGGTAATATTTGTTGAAATCATTTAGTTGAACTATAATCAAAAGAAAATGTTTAGTTCGAGCTTTGCTAGTTTATATATATACCTCTTCCTTTAGCCTTCATCTTTCTTCTATATAAGATATAGATACAGCAAAGAGCTAGTACAACTCCTACTGAAATGGCGACGACAATCACATATATTCTTCTCGACTTCTTCTTAAATCGCTGCGAAAGAGTGTTTCCAGGTTCTGAAGTACAAAAAAAAGACATTTAAATTAATTCTTCGAGTTTTTATTCCAACTACGTAATGAAAACATGTTTTGACTAATCTATTAAACACACACCTTGAGCACAAACTGCACTCGAGTCGTTGTTGCCTCTGTCATTGCAATCTGAATTCAGCCAGTAACAAAAACAGGAAACAAAAAACTTCAATACCAATTATAGCAGGTAAGCCTTAGGTACTCAATCAATACATAAATTGTATTAATTAATTAATTAGTAATTAAGAGATTAGCCATATGAAGTTCTATAACTCCAATAGAATAGAATTAAGAGACAATTATAATCTAAGGGAAAAAAAGAAAAAAAAAAGAAAGAAAGAGAGGAGCTCTCTTCTTGATTATTTTGTTTTTCGAAGGTTTGCGAAATTAATATGACGTAAAGTAAAGTTACCTACAGCCGAAGAAGATACACGCAACGAAAGGTAGAGTCTGTTGTTGTCGGTGTAGTCCCCATGAAGATTTTCAAGTTGAGCAGTCCAAATCCAACACTTTGCAGCAGGTTTGCCAGTATCTCTGTCGGTGATATTACGATCTGTATACCAATACGCCTCACATTTGCAATTATCTAAACATTCCTTTTGGCAGTCTGCCCCTTTCTGAGCCCGATCAAACGGCAGGACTTGACCACCTGGTCTAGCCAACGTTAAATTCATAAACTTATCCGTCTGGTTCTGGTTACATTTTATCGACTCCATCCTTTCACAACCTTCTGAGTATTCTCTGTTCCTCCAATCTTCCGAAGAAGTAGGCTTGAATCCAGGCGGGCATTGACACATTGGCTTATCTTCCAAGTTATTACAAATACCAAACTTCCCACATGAGTCGTACACACTGCACCGTGTTTGGGGTGCTGACCATAACCACCTTCCACCTCCATCCGTACTGTCATTATAATACTGGATCTCTCCCGAAGAATTCATCAAAATCCTCGAGTTGTGGTAAAATGAAGGCGGCCTAGTATTATTAGGATAAGTTATAAAATTCCTAACTGATTGAGAGTTTTGCTGATTCAAACCTGTGTCGGAATTCAAAAATATTTGGGCTACAATAGAAGGCAAATCATTATTAAGCAGCGGAAAAGGACCAGGCTCACCACTTTTCCAGTGAACAGTTGTTCTCTTCAGTATGGTGTAAACACCTTGATCTCGACCGAACGTATAATATCCTACACCAGGGTCAGTAGAGGAGTTCCAACAAGTCAATTTCGTGTGATCGTTCATTTCCATACCTGGGAGAAACGTATCGGTCGGATAATCGAAGCTTTGCCACAATCTCTTATCGTGTTGACCGTCGACCAGTACCAAGTTCCCAGAATCCAACAACTGCAAACTTCTGTTCGAGCTTCTAGACGTGTCAAGAGTTGACACAGGAACACCAACTCCAGTATCGCCATCACACCAGATCTTGATATTCCCATCATCTGCAATACCAAACACTCCAACACACGGATCGACCAACGGCTCGTCTCTATTCGCAACCCACACAACGGTCCTTGGAATATTCAATTTGTTGTAATAATACCATATGCCTAGATATCTTTTCTCACTACCTTCAGGAGTAAAGAAACCAAGCTCAAATCTGTTTCCACCTGAAACAAGAGTGCCGTAACTGTTGTCAGTTAAGGGAGTACTCACGGTGATTGTGTCTGTAAACAGAATTGCCTCACATTCCGAACGATTAAAGGTCAACAACATCACAATGAAGAAGAAATACATCATGATGAATGGAGAATGCATTTGAGGCATATAGCTCAAATAATATATACCGATATATTAGTGTATTACGACATTTATTTTCGATCTTTTGCAAACGACTATAACAAAAATTTCTGTCCACAGACCAACTAGATTCAAACAATGTATGTGTGCAAAGAAAAGTCTTATAGTGGACAAGCGGTCCTCCAGGAATAGTGCATGATATATATAATGCCCAGTCAATTTATTATGATTTAGTCTCCCGTAACATACAAAAACTAGTCGACGTTGGTTCCAATTACCTTCATTTTTTTTCTCATGGCAGCTTGACTAATGTCTCACTTACTACAGTCATCATTATAAATAAATAAAGTGCAATCAAACAAAACCCAATTTCTCTAACATATAAAAATAAAACTACTACATGTTGATCTAAATTACCTTCATGTCATTTGTCCTGTCATGTGAGCTACATCTATATTCAGGAAACCAGTCCACCACCATTTATTTGTATCTACAATAATCACTTTAGTTTAATAATAAAAATATATAAATAAAATATATAGATAATAATAATTCATTAGTGTAAAATCAGGTTCTTGACTAATGACTATTAAAAGTGGAAATTTCAGGTGGCCCTAATTCTTACTTGTCCATACTAAAAAACTCGATTATTGAGCACATATATTGTTTTAACTAGATTTCTACTGTTAATGTATATTCTTAGGAAATAAGTTAGGGATTTGATTTGATATACTTTACATAAGTTAGGAGATTTGATTTCATTGTAATTGGTAATTTCCTTGTATAGCTTTCTCTCTACGTGTATAAATAGTGCCTCCTATGGAGAAGAATACACATCAATTTTTCTTCAATTCAATTAACATGGTACCAAGAGCCAATCTCTGATCATCTAGCAATTTTTTTTTTTTTTTGGTTTCATTGTGGTGTTCTCGTCTTTTTTTTTTCTTTTCTCGCTTCCGCCGAAACACCATAAAACCACTGCTGTGCGTGCGTCATCGCTCCGATCCAGATTCTGATCATACCACCAAGATCGCCGTTAAACGATCTACACATCGGTGAAAACCAGACTGCCATCGGAGACCGCACGCGCCCTCACGCGCCTCGAGAAGGTCCTGCGCGCAGTCTCACGCGCCACCGTACCGCCGCCGAAGAATTTCACGCATTCACGCGCCGACACGCGCCGCTCACTCGCCGTCACGCGCCAGATACCGCCGCTGCAGAATTCACGCGCCGACACGCGCCCACGCTCGCCCACGCAACCACGCGCTCACGCGCTCCACCCTTGGTTGGCTGCATCTTTGTGACGTCATCCGCACGTCATCACAGCCACATCACCACTGTTTTGCATTGCTGAGTCAGCCCGCCACATCAGCGCCAGCCCGCCACATCAGCGCCAGTCCGCCACGTCAGTCGTCTGTTGACTTTGACTTTTAGGTCATTTTTACCCGATTTTTCGCATAGATTTCAGTTTTTACGTCCGTTTTTATTAAAAAAAAAAAAAAAAAAAAAAAATGGACAAAAGAGATAATTTTCTTCCTCGACCCATCAATAGTACTCTCGAGGGAACCAAGAATTACTTATCATGGTCTCAAGCTATGCGAAGTTTTCTTAAAGGTCGAATGCTTTGGCAATATTGTACTGGTGCAATCACTATTCCTGTTCAAGCGAAAGATGAAGCAGACTCTGCCTTTGTTGGTCGTACAATTGAGTGGGACAGCCACAACCACATGATTCTTACATGGCTCCGAAATACATCCATCCCTTCAATTTCCAACTTATTGGGCAGTTATGACGATGCCAAATCCGCATGGGACATGTTAGCGAAACGGTATTCGACTTCTCATGGATCTATGAAATATCAGTTGGTTGTTGAATTGCACCAACTTCGCCAAGAACCAAGGCAATCCATCAATGATTATTACGATCAGTTCCGCTACATATGGGACCAAATTGATTTATCTGAACCAGCTTGGGCGTGCCCTAAAGATGCTCAACTTTGTGCTGCTGTCCGAGACGAATTTCGTCTTTATGAATTTTTAATGTCTCTTGACAAAGCATTTGAACCGATCCGAGGTCAGCTTCTCAACCGTAGTCCGCTTCCATCTCTTGATATAGCTGTTAATGAGTTGGTCCGAGAAGAAACACGTCTTGCAACTCTTCAAGTGCAGAATAAGCTCAATGTCCTCGCAGTTGCTCCCCCTATCAACACAGAGCAACCTTCTCATTCAGGGTTCGATAACCGGCGTAGACAGTCGACCAAAAAGTTTTGCAACTACTGCAAACGCCCGGGCCACACCATCGATACATGTTATCGTCGGAACAAATCCACCGTTGCAGTTACCGAGTCCACTCCGCCAATGACTTCCACCTCAGCCGTGTCACAGTCTTCTGGATCCACTATACATCTTACATCACCTGAACTACAAGATATAATAACTCAGGCTATTCGTATGGCTGGTAATGCATCTCTTTCCACTGCTCTCTCAGTCCTGCCTGGTAAGTCTCAAACTTGGCTTTTCGATTCAGCATGTTGCAACCATATGACCCCTCACTCCTCCTTGTTTTCTAAACTTGAACCTGCTCAACACCCTTTAAACATTCATATAGCAAATGGTTCCACTTTACATGGTAAAAACTTAGGGCCGGTTTCAACTTCAAATATTCTAGTTCCCGACGTTTTTCACATTCCCGACCTATCTTATAATCTATTTTCTGTGGGACAATTAGCTGAACTAGGCTACCGTCTTACTTTTGACTACTCTGGATGTATTGTTCAGGATCCGAGGACGGGACAGGAGCTTGGGACCGGGCCTAGAATTGGGCGTATGTTTCCCGTGGATAATCTTCGTCTTCCACCTGTTGCTCCTATCTCTGTTGCTGCTGCTGTTACACCTACATCTTCTTCACCTTCCCTTGTTTTATGGCACTCTCGCCTTGGTCATGCTCCTACATCTCGTATTCAGCAATTAGCTTCTAAAGGTGTGTTAGGTTCTGTGTCTAAAGAACATTTTGATTGCACCTCGTGTCAGTTGGGTAAACAACCAGCCTTACCATTTAATACTAGTTCATCAGTTTCCAATAAAATTTTTGACTTAGTTCATTCTGATGTTTGGGGTCCCTCCCCCGTTACTAGTATTGGTGGTTCTAGATATTTTGTTGTCTTTATTGATGATTATTCTCGTTATAGTTGGATTTTTCTTATGAAATCTCGCTCAGAACTATTGTCAATATATGATAATTTTGCAAAAATGGTTGAAACTCAATTTTCACAGCGCATCAAAACTTTTCGATCTGATAATGCTCTTGAATATACTCAAAATGCCTTTCAAAATATCCTTCGTTCCTATGGCACTATTCATCACCTTAGTTGTCCAGGGACCTCTCAGCAAAATGGTCGAGCCGAGCGAAAACTTCGTCATATTCTTGACACTGTTCGTGCTCTCCTTCTCTCTGCAAAAATTCCCTCTCCATTTTGGGGTGAAGCTGCCTTGAATGCAATTTATGCTATCAATCGTTTACCAAGTCCTGTTATCCAAAATGAAACTCCATACGAGCGACTCTTTATGAAATCTCCAGACTATCATCACCTCCGCTCTTTTGGTACTGCTTGTTTTGTTCTTCTTCAACCACACGAACACAACAAACTCGAGCCTCGATCTCGCCTTTGTTGTTTTCTTGGTTATGGAGAAACTCAAAAGGGCTATCGGTGTTATGATCCTATCTCTCATCGTCTTCGTGTCTCTCGTCATGTTGTCTTTTGGGAACATCGTCTTTTTGTTGAACTCTCACATTTTCGTCCTTCTTTAAGTGCCTCACCCGAGTTAGATATATCTTTGGACGAGTCTCCTTCTCCTATCGACTTGTTTGAAAATACTTCTACTCCTCGCTCCAGCCCAACCCTAAATGAACAGGTGGAAAATGAACAGGTCGCACACGAACTGCCCAGTTCTGAACATGAGTCCCTTGCTCCTGCTCCGCTTGAGGATCCTACAGACCATCTACCGCCTCGCCATTCAAATAGGGTAAGATCTATTCCTTCTCATCTACTTGATTATCATTGTTACACTACTCTTGCCACTTTGCACGAACCTAACTCCTATCATGAGGCTTCCACCGACCCTTTATGGCAGAATGCCATGAGAGAGGAACTTGATGCATTATCTAAAAACCATACTTGGGATCTTGTTACTCTCCCTCCGGGACAGTCTGTTGTTGGGTGTAAGTGGATCTAAAAGATCAAGACTCGCTCTGATGGATCCATTGAGCGATATAAGGCTCGTCTTGTTGCAAAGGGTTTTACTCAAGAGTATGGAATCGATTATGAGGAGACTTTTGCTCCAGTTGCTCGAATCTCCTCAGTTCGCGCTCTCTTGGCCGTTGCCGCTGCTAGTCAGTGGGATCTATTTCAGATGGATGTTAAAAATGCATTCTTAAATGGAGAACTAGCTGAAGACGTCTATATGCAACCTCCGCCAGGACTATCTGTTGATTCAGACAAGGTCTGTCATCTTCGTCGTGCTCTTTACGGTCTTAAACAAGCCCCTCGAGCTTGGTTTGCCAAATTCAGCTCCACTATATCTCATTTGGGTTACTCTGCCAGTTGTTATGATTCTGCCTTATTTGTTCGTCGCACTGACAAAGGCTCCATCTTCCTCCTCTTATATGTGGATGATATGATCATAACTGGTGACGATCCTAGTGGAATTCAAGAATTGAAGGATTTTCTGAGTCAACAGTTTGAAATGAAAGATCTCGGTCACCTCAGCTACTTCTTGGGGCTTGAGATTACTCACTCCAAAGATGGTCTTTACATTACTCAGGCCAAATATGCATCTGATCTCTTATCTCAAGCCGGACTCACTGATAGCAAGATCATTGACACTCCAGTTGAACTAAATACTCACTTGACTCCCTCAGGGGGGACACTGTTGTCAAATCCGTCACTTTATAGGCGTTTGGTGGGCAGTCTAGTCTATCTTACTGTCACTCGTCCTGATATCTCATATGCGGTTCATCAAGTGAGTCAATATCTATCAGCTCCAAGATCGCTACACTATGCTGCCGTTCTACGCATCCTTCGTTATCTAAAGGGTACTCTTTTTCATGGCCTTTTCTATTCTGCTGAGTCGCCTCTAGTTCTTCGAGCATTCTCCGACAGTGATTGGGCTGGAGATCCCACTGATCGCAGGTCAACTACTGGTTATTGTTTTCTTCTTGGCACATCTCTAATATCTTGGAGAAGTAAGAAACAAACATTTGTTGCCCGATCCAGCACTGAAGCAGAATACCGTGCTCTTGCGGATACCACATCTGAGCTACTTTGGCTTCGATGGCTTATCAAGGACTTAGGAGTATCAACATCCTCTCCCATTCCTCTTCATTGTGACAATCAAAGTGCTATCCATATTAGTCACAATGATGTCTTTCATGAACGGACTAAACATATTGAGATAGACTGTCATTTTATCCGTTCACACATTATTCAAGGTGTTCTCAAGCTCTTCTCGGTCTCTTCCAAAGATCAGCTTGCAGATATCTTCACAAAGCCTCATCCTAAGGGACGTCATCGTGATTTGATCTACAATCTCAAGTTGGTTTCTCACCCTCCTTGAGTTTGAGGGGGGCTGTTAATGTATATTCTTAGGAAATAAGTTAGGGATTTGATTTGATATACTTTACATAAGTTAGGAGATTTGATTTCATTGTAATTGGTAATTTCCTTGTATAGCTTTCTCTCTACGTGTATAAATAGTGCCTCCTATGGAGAAGAATACACATCAATTTTTCCTCAATTCAATTAACATCTACTGTTAGAAGACAAGATTTCTTTTTCCACTGCGAAAAAAGATAACAAAACAAAACAAAAAAAGAAGAGCAAACAGAATATTACCGTAGAAACAGCAAATCCATTCACCGTCAGTGATATTGCATATAATAATCAAATCTTCTTCTTCAGTCCTTGGGGCATTGCTTAAAAACCAAAAAAGTAGATTCACCCCCAAAAAGTGAACCAAAATTCAAATTCAAGTAGACAAATTAAACGTAAGAATATGAATTGAACGCATGAGATGGGAAACAACCTCGGAGAGCTGTGAGTTGATCTCGCCGGATGATGGCCGGAGCTTGCAGCTGTCTGAATTGGGGAAATTATTATTCTGATAAAGCTTTGATTGATTGATGGGTTTATTATATTTCCCCACTTTTCCTTCAACAAAATATAACACTTTTATTTATTTTTTCTTTTTTGCTGATCAACAAAATATAATTCAACTCATGGATAAATTTTTTTTATTAAAAAAATTAAATAAAAGGAACTCTAGCGAGCTGATTCGTAAGTTCACGAAGAATTGAAAAGAAGCTCGAACTCGACTCGTCAAAAAGTTCGAGCTCAAAAAACTCGAGTTTGAATGCGGGTTTTTTCGATTTAATTATTGAGTTCATGATCGGCTCAGCTCACTTACCGCCCCTTATACTTCCTTTATTTCTTTTGAAGTGTCATATTTTGGATTTTCTTGTCAAAATAAAGTCTGAAACACGTGGATTATTTCCACATTGTGTTTTTAACTTTCTTATTTTTTAAACTAAATTTTAGTTATGGAATAAATAGTGCTTAGTGGGTTAAGTATAGTACTTAGTGGGCTAAGTAGTGCTTAAGTGGGTTTAATTGTGAATATTATTCTAACTCCTTAAACTAACCCACTAACCCACTAACCCATGTTCTTGAGTGCTCTTGTAGTTGGTTTTCTTGCAGATCATGGGCTGAGGAGTGGATGCTTGGAATGCCTATAAATACCGACTTCAATACTCAAGGAAGATTATCGATTCTACGAAATAAAAAAACCGAGAGCTGAAAAGAATACATGAGTGTTTTAGAGTGGTTTTAGAATCGGTCGTTTGTACTCTTCATGAGTATAATCTTTACGTACTCCTTATGAGTACATTCTTTACGTACTTCTCATAAGTACATTCTTTGTAGTCTAGATTGTTTAGTATATATGTTTCTAGACTTGGTTGTAAGAATGATCAAGATAGTGATTCATTCATAAGTTCTTTACGTACTCCTCACGAGTTCATCTTTGAAATCTAGAATTTTTAATATTTTTCTTTTAGTATCTAGATTTGATTGTAAGAATGATCTTGAAAAAGATTCATTCATAAGGAAGAAGTTTTCGCACCTCTTCTGTTTGTATTCTTGGAATACTGATTTCAATATATTTTTCGTCCTGTAAAGGGCAAGTTCACAAGTCTTTACTTGTGAACATTTTTAATTCTGAGTACTGTCTTTTAATCTTTATATTTCCGCTGCATGTTGTCTCAAGTGTCACAACACTTCAGATAACATCTCTGTATAATACGAATTCGGGACCATAAATTTTTTCAATTGGCATCAAGAGCCAACACTTGACGTATACTAAGTGTTTGTTCCTATTTTCTTTACAGAAACGAATTCGTGATGGATACTCAGATGACTGCTTCTATGCGACCTCCTGTACTTGATGGCACAAACTACACCTACTGGAAAGTCAAGATGAGGGCGTACATCAAAGCCATTGATGAGAAAGCTTGGAGATCTATTCTTACTGGATGGAAGCCACCAACTATCACAGATGCGGATGGGGATGTATTTCCAACACCAGAATTACGGTGGACAAAAGACGATCTATCAAATGCACTCCAAGCAGAATTAGAGAAGGAAGATGTTGCTCCGGAATATGATGATGATACAGAAGAATGTCTCAACAATGTGGCATTTCAGATTCAGAAATTCAATAGGGCGTACAGACGAAGTGGAATCAAGCCCAGACAGTTATTTCCAGAAGGCTCTCCACAAAATCGACAAACTCAGCCCCGAAACAGATCTACTCCACAGAGAACATTTCCTCAAACATCTTCTCAAAACACTTCAAAAAATTCTTCATTTATTCGTTCAAATTCTGAACCACCTAACTTGGATCATATTAAATGCAGGGCATGTTCAGGATTTGGACATTATGCTAATGAATGTGCAAATACCTTGAGAAGAAGAGGAATGAGTCTGATTTGTGCAGTCAGTGATGAGGAGGAAGAGCAACCTGAACAGACAGAGGAACAGCAATCCACTAAACAAGCCCTCTCTGTCAGATATATCACTGGAAATACTTCTGAAACAGAATCACAAGGAGCTCCTCTGGATGCTGCAACACCTTCTGAAACACTTTCAGTAACTGAAATTTCTGAGTTAAATACTGATCATTATACATGTTTAAACTCTATTTCTTTGAATGCAGCAGAATCCAGTAATGAAGCAGTTAATGATGAGGAAGAAATGTACAAGAAATTGTTCAGTGACTTGGAGAAGAAGACTCATGCTCTAGATGCAGTCAACAAGGAAAATCCTTCTCTCAAAGAAACAATCACTCATTTGGAGGTTGGTATCACCAAGAAGGATCTTGAACTGGCAAAGGTGAAAGATGAACTCAAAGAAGCGACTCTAGCAATCAAGAGGATGAATACCGACACAACTAAACTCAAAGAGATTGTGTCACTGGAGAAGTACAACAAAAATGAAGGTCTAGGGTTCAAAAACCAAGTGAAGAAACACAAGCCAGTAAAGAAGAAGGAGATTTTCTTTGTAAAAGAGAAGGGTTCAAATGGAAAAGAATGCAGAAATTCCACAGTCACCACTTCAGAGTCCAGAATAAGGGGATACATTTGTCATGACTGTTTCTCACCAGGACATACCCGTCCATTTTGTGAGAAACTAAGTAGTGACAAAATGTTGTACAGGATGAGTCACAGCACTCCAGGGAACACCTCCAAGAAAAAGGTAGAATTTACCAAAAAGGAGTGTAGAATATGGACTCCCAGAGGTAAACTTATGTGCAAAGCAGTATACACTTCTTTAAATGCTAACATTTCAGGTTCATGGTACTTTGATAGTGGATGCTCTAGGCACATGACTGGAACTAAAGAGTTTCTATCAAACTACTATACACTCAATGGAGGACGTGTAACCTATGGAGGAGGAGCTAAAGGCAAAGTGGTTGGACGTGGAACACTCAGTCTTGAGGGACTTCCAAAACTTTCAAATGTCTTACATGTTGAAGGATTGGGGTCAAATCTCATCAGTATTAGTAAATTGTGTGATGATGATCTGCGTGTTCAATTTGATAAATACTGTTGTTCTGTGTTTGATAATCAAAATCATTGTGTACTTACAGGTTCCAGATCAATGGATAATTGCTATCAAACAGGTGACACCATCTCATGCAAGAGCTCAAGAGTAAGTGAAGTAGAGCTGTGGCACCCGAAACTAGAGCACACAAACTTCAAAAATCTGAAGCTGCTCAACAAGTACAATGCCATAAGAGGAATTCCTGATCTCAAGATCAAGGACATTCCTATATGCGGAATGTGCCAGAAGGGAAAGCAAACTAGAGTACCACACAAAGTGTTACAACCCGTTGGTACCACCATTTGTTTTGAACTTGTACATATGGATCTTATGGGTCCTATAGAGGTAGAAAGCCTAGGTGGTAAAAAATATGTATTTGTGTGTGTTGATGATTTTTCAAGATATACTTTGGTGTATTTTTTAAGAGAAAAATCTGGTCTAGAATACATGCATGTGTTTGGATGTGTTTGCTATGTCCTAAATGATAGAGATCATCTAGCTAAATTTGATTCAACAAGTGATTTGAGTTTGTTTATGGGATACTCTAATAACAATCATGCTTATAGAGTATATAACTTAAGAACTCGAACCATTATTGAATCTGTAAATGTGGTATTTGATGACTTTGCTGATCTCCGCAGTAAAACAGCTGAAGATGAAGTTGATGACCTGATTGCTGAACGAGAAACAACAGGAGGAGACACTACTGCCACAGATGCTCCAGATATAAACAGTCCAGTCTCAAGAGAAGAGGGTGTTGAATCAGGTGTTACCACACCTGACTCAATACAGCCTTCAGAGAGTACAAAAGCTGAATTGCAGCTAACTCATGATGTCTGCAGAAAGGAACCATCAAGTAGAATCCAGAAAAATCACCCATCTACTCAAGTTGTGGGAGATATTTTTGATGGGATAAGAACCAGAAGAAAAGAGAGAGTGAATTACAGAGATATGGTAAGATTTGCAAATTTATCTTCTGAATGTGCACTAACTGGATTTACTTGCTTTGTGTCTTCAGTTGAACCAAGGAATATTGTAGAAGCTCTGAAGGATGAATTCTGGATCAATGCAATGCATGAAGAACTGAATCAGTTCATCAGGAATGATGTTTGGTACTTAGTTCCCAGACCAAGTCATGTAAATGTAATAGGAACTAAGTTGATCTTCAAAAACAAAACTGATGAAAAAGGTACAAGTGTTAGAAATAAGGCTAGGTTAGTAGCACAAGGTTATACTCAAATTGAAGGTATAGATTTTGATGAAACCTTTGCTCCAGTAGCTAGAATTGAATATATTAGGTTACTTCTTGCTATAGCCTGCTTTCTTAAAATAAAATTGTATCAGGTGGATATCAAAAGTGCATTTTGTGTTTCAAATGAAGAAGCATATGTAGAGCAGCCCAAGGGCTTTGAAGATTCTGCCAAACCTGATCATGTGTTCAAGCTTAAGAAGCCTTTGTATGGTCCTAAACAAGCTCCTAGAGCTTGGTATCAAAGACTCACTGACTTCTTACTTGAAATACAATTCACTAGAGGAGAAGCAGACAGAACTCTATTTGTTAGAAGAACAAATAATCATATCATTATTGTTCAGATATATGTTGATGATATTGTTTTTGGCTCTACTTGTGCTAACCTTTTACTGTCTTTTGTAGATTCTATGTCTCACACTTTTGAAATGAGCATGGTAGGGGAGTTGAATTACTTCCTAGGACTCCAAATCAAACAGTCAGGTGAAGGAATTTTTGTAAATCAAAAGAAGTATGCTCTCAATCTGGTCAAAAGGTTTGAGTTGGAATCAGCCAAGCACATGAAAACTCCAATGGGTTCCAGCCAAAAACTGTCTAAGGATGATGTTGCAGAAGATGTCGACAGCACTCTCTACAGAAGCATGATTGGAAGCCTTCTGTATCTAACAGCAAGCAGGCCTGACATTATGTTTAGTGTTTGTGTGTGTGCCAGATATCAAACTAATCCCAAGGTCACTCATCTTAAAGCTGTGAAGAGGATTATTAGGTATGTTGCAGGTACAGTAGACTTAGGGATTCAGTTTTTCAAAGACACAAATACAAACTTGATAGGCTTTAGTGATTCTGATTGGGCTGGGGATATTAGTGACAGAAAAAGCACCTCAGGTGCATGTTTCTTTCTGGGGAATAATCTAGTTTCTTGGTTTAGTAGAAAGCAAAACTGTGTATCTTTTTCAACAGCTGAATCAGAATATGTAGCTGCTGGAGGGTGTTGTGGTCAACTAATTTGGATGAAACAAATGTTGGGGGATTATGGGTTAACCAGTGATACCCTAACCATATATTGTGATAATTCAAGTGCTATTGACATTTCAAAAAATCCTGTTCAACACTCACGAACTAAACACATAGATATTAAACATCATTTTATTCGTGATATAGTTGAGAAAAATATTGTGTGCTTAAAGTACATTCCTACAGAAGATCAGCTGGCTGACATCTTTACAAAGGCATTAGATTATGAGAGGTTTTCAAAACTCAGAAAATCTCTCGGGATGTGTACTCAATAAACATGTCCTGAAACGTGTTGCAGCACCTCATCAAATATCTTAAGCTGCAACACAATTTACTGAAGCATTAGCTTCATTAAATAATGACTTCACTGTGATGTATTATTTTCTAAATCAGTAACTGGAAGTCTTTCACCTTGAAACGTGATCATGCTTCATGTAAACATTTAGCCAATAACTACACTCACATAAGTCAAACTCCTCTATTTTGATAGCCATATCTTAGTAACTGAGGAACCTTCAAACTGAACACTTGATCATGTTCCATGTGAATTGTTTGACTTGAAAATAAGAGTTTATATATATATATTATAAAAAAAAATAAAAAAATATATATATATATATATATATAAAGAAATATATTAAATATATATATAATTGTATCTAAAATATATATATAATTGTATCTATGCCTGTCAGCAAATTTTTCTCACTATTAATCATTAATAAATGTGTTTTTCTATTTTTGTGGAAATTTCGTGAGTGCTACTATTTTTATTATTATTTTATTTATTATTGAATTATCACTATTTATATGGGTCATGGGTACATGGGTTAGTCTTTCATTTTCCACTAAGTCCACTCCTTATTGTGCCATGTGTCACGTTTTGCTTTAAACTGCCAAATAAACCTTTATTCTCCTTAATCACACTTTCTCCAAGAAAAACGCACATCACTTCTTCACCTTCTCCACTTCAATGTTTTTCTGCAAATTAGGGCTTATAAATTTCGTGCTTCTTTTTCAAAAATTCACACTTTCAAATCAAAAGCACAAAGAAGAAATTTTTATCTACTGTATCATGGCATCTCCACCTAGAAATCCCCTTCCAGCCGAAGATGATGTCCACAACGATGCTGCAGCACCTGAACCAGCAGACCCAAATCTGGCCATCATCATTCATCCGGTCAACCTTGATGCTCTTCATATCAGCTACATTGAGCCCGACGACGAGCTGAACCCGATTGACCCAGACAACTTCGATTTTGTGGGTCCCTCTTCCACTGCCGGAAGATTTCCAACTCGCCGGTCCAAGCGCATGAACCCCTTTCCAGATCTGAATACTGCTAGGTCACAACGCCGGAGGGGTGAACACTCTCCCAGAAGAAGAAGCAGAGGTGGAAGAAGAGGAGGCAGAGGTGGCCGCACTCCAGGTCGGCCAAACCCACGAAGAGGTCTTCATTTGGTGGATGAAGAAACTGATGATGAAGCAGGGGATCCTACCTTTGCTGCACCACAGGCTCAAGCCTTGTCCTCCAGCTCCTCCGAATCATCATCCAACAACTCACCTCTCCCAGCATCAACTCAGGGGGAGACATCACAGCCTAGCATGGCAACAGCAGCCTCTCTACATTCTGTTCATGAAGGTGTTGCTGCACCTGTTCATGAAGGTGTTGCTGCACCTGTTCCAGAAGATGCTGCTGCACCCACTGCTTCAACAAATGTTCCTCAGAATGCTGCTGAGGATGCTGCTCCCTATCAGGATGAAGAAATGCCTGATTTTTCTGGGATGTCTTCTGCAGAGCATGTTGACATTCCCATTGTTGATGCTCAGGAGTTCACCACTACTGAAGAAACTCCATCAGTTCCTCATGCTGACCCCCTGGAAACCCTGGCAGAAGCAGCAGTTCAAGCAGATACAGCACCTTCCCAGGCTGAAGAGGAAAAGAAAAGTGATGACAGTTGGGAAGCGCCCTTGCCTCTTTCCGCAAGAATTTGCCATCCTCAGAGTCAGACAGTGATTCTTCCGAGGTCTCATCTCAGATGGAAGAAGATGCTGCTTCACGTGTTGCATCACCTGAGCCAGCATACATCCCAGGCGAACTTGAAGACTCAGAAGAAGAGGAATCTTCTGAGGAAGAAGAGCTGAAATTGAATGGGAATGATCTGTCAACTCCTTTTGAGGTAAACAATACTTTCAGTACAACCTTTTATTTTGAATCTGATTCAAATCATGAATTGCCAATTCATTAAGGAGAAGAAAATTTCCAAGGATGAGTTTAATAGACATAGGATTACTGATTTTCTTGATCAAAGAAAAATCCTTAGTCTAGTTGAGATTGTCTGTCCTTATGATCCCTCTGTTGTGAAGGAATTTTATGCCAATTTACAAACCTCTTTTTTAAAGAAAAATTCTCCAAACTTTGGAAAAGTTTTTTTTGTGCGAATCAATTTTCTCTTTTTCTCCCAAAATTATCAACCCTCATTTACAAACTCCTACTGTGATTGATGAAGATAATTATGGTGATTTTACTAAGGTTTGTAAAACTATTTTTTGGCAATCGTTTTTAAATTCTTCTCTCATCTACTCCATTCTGCTTTCTCACACTTGGCATGATAATTATTTTTCAAAATTTTCTCAAAGCTCCTCATGTCCAAGATTTCCCTGGAATGGAGATAATTTCCTCTCAACTGAATCAGGTCAAAATAATCTTGGTACTGAAGGTGTTGCTCCTCATGTTGACAACATCCCTGACATTCTTGTTTCTGTTCCTAGAGATCTCTTGTTACAACAGCTTACTCATTCTCTAGCTCAGATTACCTATCACCAGTCCACGGTGGAAATGCTTCGAAAAAACTCTTTCTGATCAAAAAGGGGGAGAAAAAGCTAGTCATGAAGCTGAAGCAGGGACTTCTCATCTCTTGGATGCCAGAGGCAGAAAGCAAGGAGTTAATGAAGAAGGAGCAGAGGAAAGCAGCAGCTGATACTGAGGAGACTTTGGATATTGTTCTGTTTTGTTTTGTTCAGTGATGAAGGAGCAGCAGCTGATATTTTTTATGAACAATATTTGGTTTTGTTCTGTTGTTATTTTTTTTCCTCTGAACTTTTATGTTAATGTTGGTTGTCAAATTCAGGGGGAGTTCAAGCAATGACTCAGGGGGAGTTAAGCTAAAATTTAGTTTTGATCAGAAAGTTAAAAAGGGGGAGTTTGAAACACGTGGATTATTTCCACATTGTGTTTTTAACTTTCTTATTTTTTAAACTAAATTTTAGTTATGGAATAAATAGTGCTTAGTGGGTTAAGTATAGTGCTTAGTGGGCTAAGTAGTGCTTAAGTGGGTTTAATTGTGAATATTATTCTAACTCCTTAAACTAACCCACTAACCCACTAACCCATGTTCTTGAGTGCTCTTGTAGTTGGTTTTCTTGCAGATCATGGGCTGAGGAGTGGATGCTTGGAATGCCTATAAATACCGACTTCAATACTCAAGGAAGATTATCGATTCTACGAAATAAAAAAACCGAGAGCTGAAAAGAATACATGAGTGTTTTAGAGTGGTTTTAGAATCGGTCGTTTGTACTCTTCATGAGTATAATCTTTACGTACTCCTTATGAGTACATTCTTTACGTACTTCTCATAAGTACATTCTTTGTAGTCTAGATTGTTTAGTATATATGTTTCTAGACTTGGTTGTAAGAATGATCAAGATAGTGATTCATTCATAAGTTCTTTACGTACTCCTCACGAGTACATCTTTGAAATCTAGAATTTTTAATATTTTTCTTTTAGTATCTAGATTTGATTGTAAGAATGATCTTGAAAAAGATTCATTCATAAGGAAGAAGTTTTCGCACCTCTTCTGTTTGTATTCTTGGAATACTGATTTCAATATATTTTTCGTCCTGTAAAGGGCAAGTTCACAAGTCTTTACTTGTGAACATTTTTAATTCTGAGTACTGTCTTTTAATCTTTATATTTCCGCTGCATGTTGTCTCAAGTGTCACAACACTTCAGATAACATCTCTGTATAATACGAATTCGGGACCATAAATTTTTTCAAAGTCGATTACGAGAATCAAAAATTATTTCCTTCAAGAAATTCTTGTTGACAAAAATGTAATTTACTTGCTTTTCTATTCACTGTTTTAGTTAAACTAATTAGTGTCATATTATATTTGGCGGCGGATATATGCAAGCCTATTTTTTTATTAGTTCAAACTCACATAAATGAGTTTATTAGGTCAAACTCGTAAATTAATCTAATTTTATTACATCAAGACCAAATAGGACAAATATACCCTTTATCCACAAATAATACCCAAATACAAATAAACCTTATTTTTAATTTGTTCAAGACCAAAAAATCAAAAAACAAAAAAGAAAAAAAAATTATCACGATTGTCGCAAGACTGCCGCCGCCAACGACCACAACGACGCCTATCAGCGAGACTTCTACAGCACCGGCGATGACCAACGACCCACCCACCGCACCACCACCACCGCACCATTACCACCATCGCACCACCACCAACAAGTAAGTCATTTTTACTAAACTTTTGTTTACAAATTCGAAAATATTAATCGAGCATCGATTCTTGATAAATATGCGTGGATGAACATTAATCTATGCTTATTTCTTGTTGGGTTGCAATCCTTTGGCCGATTTTGGAAAAAAATTGAGATTGAAATTGATTGTTTTCGTTGGTTTCTCAAATCGGTTTACCCATACCGATTTTGTACACGAAAATCGGCGTCATAATGCCGATTTTTGTTAACCAAATCGGCGTTGTAATGTTGATTATTGAGTACAAAAACGGTTTTCGGATCCTGATGTTTTTCGGTTTTTTTTCTTTTTTTTAAATAATATATTATATATTTGGTTAATTGATATTTTTTAAATATTTTTAAATAATATATTATATATTTGGTTAATTGATATTTTTTAAATGTTTTGCAGTAGAACCTCAACCTCCTCGTGTATCGCCGACAATCTCAAACCGTAAACAAAAGGAAAATGCTCAAAAGAGTAAGGTGGAAAAGCCAAAAAAAAGGAGTGCCGCTTTTGATCCTCCCGGTCGACGCACTCGGATTGATGAAGGTCCTTCTTCAGTACCGATATCTCACGGTTTTTTCGCTTTTGGATTTTTTTTATCCAACTCGTAATACACACTATCCATAGGTGTCTGGATCTTATAATACAACTTTAGAGGTATTAAGCATAAATATATATATATATATATATATATATATATATATATATATATATATATATATATATATATATATATATATATATATATATATATATATATATATATATATATATATATATATATATATATATATATATATATATGTGTGTGTGTGTGTGTGTGTGTTATACGAGCAATTGTAAGTAATGCATAATAATAATAAAGGCTACTAACAATCTTAAACGATTGTACATCAATTATATTGTTTCACGAAAAATCTTTTACCGTCTCGTCTTCACTTACATATGTTAAATCTATGAAGGTTTCTTGCAAGGCTATTTCTTGACCAACTAACTTCCTAAACATTGTAATCCTTGATTCCATATCGGAAGTCTTCCAACCATCCGCCTTTTCATCATGGTACCGTCGTCAATAATCCGTCATAGGAGGTATAGGACAATTCATTTTAACTCCCACCAAGCATTATCGGTATCCTTTCCTCGTTTTGTCCCTTTAATCTAAATGTGCAATTACAGTTTTTAGAACCCGTTCTTCTCTTTCCCTCTCCTTGGTCATCCTCACCAGCTTTCTTCTTCCCAGGATACTCACCCGCACGCTCACAAGCGAGTACAACATACGATCTTCTACGCCCTTTCAATCCCAGATTTGAAACGAAAATGTTTATCACCACTCCGTGGCGTCTACCAACTCCTTTAACCCAATCGAGTAGAACTTTTCGTGTCTTAAATATTTGTTCGGTAGATAATTCATCTGAATAATCCTCCATCGATCCCCTAGGTTGCTGCAAGAAGGTATGGAGAAACGGTCTAAAAAAAACACTGATAATAAAATCGGTACTTAAAAACCGATTTTTGTAGTGCAAGTCGGCAAGACAATACCGATAATACAAAAATAAATCGGTGTTGTCATGCCGATTTATACTACAAAAATCGGTATTAAGTACCGATTTTTATTAAAATAATCGGAATGTGGTTACCGACTTTAGTAACAAAAATCGGTATTTGTAGACCGATTTTTGTATCGTCGACTTTTTTTCCCAACAAAAAAAGAAAAACGACCCAAAAGAAAAAATAAACGGTTAAAACATACCTCATTGTGTTCTCCACCCTAGTAAACCACCATATCATTGTTTTCTGGCTCCATCGTGAATGTTTGGTGTGTATTTGATAATTTTGGTGTGTAGGGTTTCTTGGTGGGTCTGTGAAAAAGGAGAAGAAAGAGGAGATTTTTAAGTCGTGAAATAATGAAGAGGGATTTCTGGGTTTATGTATTTTATTCGATCTTGCACAAAGGAAATAATTTTTTTTAATGTTTTGTGTTGTTTATCTGGTTTTGAATTTCTTTAAGGGTAAATTAGTATTTTTATATTGGGGGTCTTGAACTAATAAAAAAAAATGAGCTTGCATATATCCGCCGCCATTATATTTTTTTTATCCAATGTAAAATTTTCATATCAACTCAAAGTGTATACATATTTTCTCGGGCATACCCCAGTTCTTTAAGAAATTCTAAAAAGAACCACAAAACTATCGAAATACTATCTAACTCACCCCTATTTAGACAATCCCTAAATAGGGGTTAAAAATTTTTACTTCTACACGTATTTTCTATCAAGCTAAAGCGGTAATCGGGTCGGAGGTGGTCAGGCACCAACTCACGATTAATCGGTGCAGCGGTGATTATATCGGTGATAAATCGAAAATAAATCGGTTTTTAAAATTTAATATAATATATTTTTAGATATTATTTATAAATACTCAAAACATATATAAAAATATATTTAAACATAGTTATATCTCCATCATGTATATATCGTAATAACATAATAAAATTTTAATAATAATACGATCATAATACATAAATACCCTTATAAAATATAAATAAAAAGGCAATTTTTTCGAATTTACATTTGTTCTTGAACATTTATGGCATACATCATTAGTTCTTTAAAAATAATAGTTAGCATAAACAAAATAAAACATAAACTCATTTTTTTTCTATTAAAATCCCAACTTTTATTTTGAATTAAAAAAAAAAAAACCCGATTTTTGACCGATTTTTGCCACCGAGTAGGACCCGCCTTAAAGGTTTGACCGCCTCGCACTGTCTCAAACTGCTTAAAACCACCTCACAGGCAAAAAACCGATTTTTCAGACGTTTACACGAAAATCCTAAAGGTTTGGGACCACCTCCGCTTCGGAGACCGATTAATCGGCCGCCTCGGCCGATTTTTATATACATTCAGAGCACATACAAGGTCCCAATTTGCAGCAAAGATTAGTTTAGATCTTTCTTCCATTTGCAGCCCAACAAGAACATATGTTGAGGTCTTCAACGGTTGAAAATCAAGGGCGAACTTGCCACTTCAGTTCCTAAACAGCTTACAAGGTGAATGACATATGAGGTCTTCAATCCTTTAAGCTATTTGTATGTAATGGCTGCCTACTTCAAATCCACACATGGGTTAATTCCCTTTCTCCATTCAAAACCAGCCAAGTGCATAGCATTGTATGCAGGATCTTTTCATCTGCCACCACATCAATGGAGGGCACTACTTAGACAGTAGAAAGCCCTAATCCCTCAGAGTCTAAAGCAGCAAACAGAACATAGCCTTCATTTAGTTAAGTTGGCCAGTTCTGGACTGTCTCTACATGTGGGCATAAAACACTACCAAACAGTAGAAGGCTTTATCCCTTCACAGTCATTTCTTTAGTCAGGGTTGGATCAGAAGTATCTTTGTTACACTCTCTTTATCTCAATCCAATAGGCCTGAGGTGGATACATTACTAACACTTCCTAGCAGCCTAACACTGATATGCGTAAAATCTACGTATGAAAAACCGCAAGTGTACAGTTGTAGACGCATAAAATTAATTAATTGGTTAATTAAATTAGCCAATTAAATTGTGTCTAAATTAAATTATAATTTATCTTTGAAAATAAGTTATGGAGATAATTATCAATTCATTATTGGCCAATAGGATTATTTCTCTCTTCCAAGTTATAAGAGATAAATATCAATTTAAATAGAGCCAATCAAATCTCGCCACGTCATCAAGTAGACTTTAAGTAGGACTCTTATTCTACCACTATAAATAGGGACCCTCTCTACACAATTCAAAACACAATTCAAGAAGAAGAAAAACCGTAGGAGAAAATTCTCTCTACAATATTCAAGTCGTTCTTGAACAAATTCAAGGTGTTCTTCATCAAATCGAGGGCGTTCTTCAACAAATTAAGATCGAAAGAAGATTGAAATCGAGGGCGTTCTTCAACAAATCAAGATCGAAGGAAGATTAAAGGGCCAAATCCATCAAGAACTCCAAGATCTTCAAGTCAAAACTTGTCAAAGTTCAGCGTTCGATCCGAGATTCAAGTCGCAAGACCCTCGGAAAACGTTATTCAAGTTCAAAATCAAATCCGGAGAAGATCAAGTCAACGACCCGACTCCGAAATTCAATAGTCAACATATATTGTTCTTGAGAGAAGAATCAGAGGATTAAATTAGAGTTTGTAACCCGCAATATATTTTATTTTAATTCAATAAATTATTTTTGTGCAAGTATTTCTTGTTTGTTTAAATCGCAGATAAGAATTTGTTGCTACAACAGTATCGCGTTTTGTAGAATAGTGAATTCCAGATATCGATCCACAGGGAATTAAGTTCCTAAATTTACCAAGTACCGTGATTATACTATCCTAAACTTTATCTAGACGAACGAAAAGGATGGGAGAAAAAACAAATAATAAAAACAACGGTCCGCCATAATCAGCGAGGAATTCCGACGTGTGATGGCTTCTAGGTTAAAATTCACCAGTGTACAATCGATAAAGATCTACAAATTCGAATCTAGTGTCAATTCTATATTTGCTAACCCATATACTAAAATACCCTAACCCTCGTCTCCAGTGTAGTTAGAGTCTACCCACAGGTCCGACGTCTCCGTTTAGAACCTGATATTAAGAGAGCATTTAGGTCAAGTCCTTAAGGGCTACCCGAGGTGCATCACGTCTCCGTTTCCACAACCCGAGCTATGTTTTCCTAAAATCAAACGGGAAATCCTCTCTCGAGTTCATTCCCATTTACAATCAATTCAACTGTTGGCCAAACAATTGAAAGCATTTAATACAGGAACATAAACATAATCAAAGAACGACAAATAGATCACAGATCTGGAAATTAAAATCAATATATACAAGGTTTCATTTTCCTAAAAGAAAATGCTCAGGTCATTACAAACATAGCATCAAAATGAAGAACACGAGAAATCATAAAATAAACGTAAAGAAAAATTTATGAAAAACCCGAGTTGAAACCCTCGTCGAAGCTTCCCGCGAAGAACTGGTGAGAACCGAAGAGAAAACCGAAGAAGAATCGAAGAAGAGGTCGAGAGTTTTAAAAATGAAAAAGAGACCTATTTATGGTGAGAAATTAAAGAGAAGTATATGGTCTCGAAAACTGCACATCGCCTTCCCAGATCGCAATCCAGGAGGTGCGGATCTCGATCTGCCCCAATTTTTTGCTGCTACTGGAATTTGCCACCAGATCGTTATCCAATGATTCTGGATCGCGATCTGGCCTTTACATCAACTTCAAACACTTATTTTCACCATTTTTCAGCCCGAATTTGACAATTGTGCATTTCACAAAAGTCGTAGACCTTGAAATTAGCTTTGTAAGGCCCTTTGAATCAGCCCAATCGGAGGTCGTATACGAGAGTTATGCTTTAAATACCGAACACTGCCATACTTCGCAAGAATGCACTTTTGCACGTGTTTGGTTTGATTTTCGGCTTCGCTTCCAAAATCCTTCCGAATCGGCAAAAATAGCTTCTCTTTATCTAAAATAAAAATAAAACAAAAACAACATAATATATACAAATAAAGTCGAAAACTCGGACGAACGAAGACCAAAACTCGAAGAATTGATAAGTGAAAATCATGCAAAATGAACACTTATCACACCCTCAAACTTAGATCTTTACTCGTCCCGAGTAAATCAAAACAAACAACCCAAAATTAAAAACAACAAAAGCAAAACAACTAAACCTAGCCCACTAACTTAGGGAATCACGATTGCATTTAGCGTATGTAATAAGCCTTTGAACCCGTGGGTACCCCCAAAGGACGATTTGTGTCTCGTGAGAGTTTTCAGACAACACACCCACAAAGTTGCCGGATTGGTCAAAGCATTGCAATGAATTCCAAAGATAAAACAAGCTAGATGACCTGAAATCTTAGAATAACATGCGGCTCAAGATATTCTAATTCCCTACCGACGCAATTAGTTGTTTCTACACCAAAATTTTAGATAGACTCTAAAACCCGTAATTAAACATAAAACACAATCTCCAGGGTTTTGAGTTGAAATGTGGTTGAAAAGTTAGTTTTGATTCTGAAATCCATAAACTCTAATCTGGCACAAGTAGGTCTATTTATTCAATAAAAGAATGACAACGACAATTTTTTTGGTGATTTTCATCACAACTTTTTTTTTTTATCATTTTTTTTTGAAACGGGAATAACCGTGACTCGTTCAAGGCTCGATACCACTATGTTATCTCTCTAACCCATGTATCGAACTTTAGTCCACACCCCCACGCTAGTTAGCTCGAGAGACTAGGCGACGAAATGCACCCTGGGTTAAGCTCGAGTTAGAGAGGCTGGAAAATCAGAGCTTGAATCACGACAATACCATTTTTTTTATAACACAATAACAGAAAATAAAAATGTAAAGACCATTATTGATTTTTTTTAGCCAACAACTCGAATCGTGAAAATATAGTTTAATTATTACTCACCCCCAAACCTCATAATATTATACACCTCAGAAAAGTGTGCTCATGCTTAATCGGAAAAGATTCGAAAGGCTCTCAAAACAAGTTGCAGAAACGTAGTCGGAAAGTTCATCTATTAATTGCCGGCTATGCACAACTTTAATTTTAAAATCAACTAGCAAGTCTACTATTTCATTAACTCATTTGTTTCAATAGAATCCGAAAATGCATCTTACACTCGATCCTATATGAAATGCGTGTGACAGACATAACTCCAATACGGAAATCGAAATACATAAATTAAACTAAATTATATGATATGAATGCAAAAGACCAAAAAGAAAAATAAGCTAAACTCATCCACAAACTTAAATCATGCATTGCCCTCAGTGCAAAAAATAAATGATATGAGAAAGAAATACGCCCTGAACAGTCGTGCCGCAGATTGATCAGTGTTCTACGGTTGCGAAAGTGTTCTTTGGTTGCATGGGGTGTCGTGGATTGTGGCACCGAGGGCGACTTGCCGGAGTTGTCTAGACTTCCCGACTTCTGACTCTTCTTTCCTTGGGGACGAGATACCGGCAAAAATCAAGAAAAATGGATAAAATTTAGCTTTAAACCAAAAATAATCAAAAATGAAAAAAACAAAGAAAATAAATGACGAGAATAAAATAATGGGTTGCCTCCCATTCAGCGCATGTTTTACTGTCGACGGCTCGACACAATTTGGACAGATTATGTCCAATCCAAAACCTTGTAGATTGCACATCCATACATCAGTCTTGATACATACTTTGCAATCATATCGTATACCAAATTACAATTTTGTAACGACCATCCCAACCCATGGTACTTTTCGTTAGCTTTGGAAATCAGTCGGTATGAGACTAGAATGGGTTGCTTGCCTACCGATCTCTCAAACTCGTACACAAGATATTCGAGCTTTATATAGACGAACGAAAAGGATGGGAGAAACAAAAAAAAACAATAATAAAAACAACGGTCCGCCATAACAAGCAAGGAATTTCAACGTGTGATGGTTTCTAGGGTAAAATCCACCAGTGTACAATCGATAAAGATCTACAAATCCGAATCTAGTGTCAATTCTATATTTGCTAACCCAGACACTAAAATAACCTAACCCTCGTCTCCAGTGTAGTTAGAGTCTGCCCACAGGTCCGACGTCTCCGTTCAGAACCTAATATTAAGAGAGCATTTAGGTCAAGTCCTTAAGGGCTACCCGAGGTGCATCACGTCTCCATTTCCACAACCCGAGCTATGTTTTCCTAAAATCAAACAGGAAATCCTCTTTCGAGTTCATTCTCATTTACAATCAATTCAACTGTTGGCCAAACAATCGAAAGCATTTAATAAAGGAAAACATAAACATAATCAAAGAACGACAAATAGATCATAAATCTGGAAATCAAAATAAATATATACACGGATTCATTTCCCTAAAAGAAAATGCTCAGTTCATTACAAACATAGCATCAAAATGAAGAACACGAGAAATCATGAAATAAACGTAAAGAAAAGTTTATGAAAAACCCGAGTCGAAACCTTCGTCGAAGCTTCCCGCGAAGAACTGGCGAGAACTGAAGCGAAAACCGAAGAAGATTCGAAGAAAAGGTCGAGAGTTTTATAAATGAAAAGGAGACCTTCTATTTATAGTGAAAAATCAAAGAAAATATTTGGTCTCGATTTCTGTGCCCAGATCGCGATCTGGGCTTCTTGGATCGCGATCTGGCAACCTCGAAAACTGCGCACCGCCTTCCCAGATCGCGATCCAGGAGGTGCGGATCACGATCTGCCCCAATTTTTTGCTGCTACTAGAATTTGCCACCAGATCGCTATCCGGTGATTCTGGATCGCGATCTGGCCTCTACATCAACTTCAAACACTTATTTTCACCATTTTCAGCCCGAATTTGACAATTGTGCATTTCACAAATGTTGTAGACCTTAAAGTTAGCTTTGTAAGGCCAGTTGAATCAGATCAATTGGAGGTCGTATGCGAGAGTTATGCTTTAAATATCGAACACTGCCATAGTCCGCGAGAATGCACTTTTGCACGTGTTTGGTTTGATTTTCGGCTTCGCTTCCAAAATCGTTTCGAATCGGCAAAAATAGCTTCTCTTTACCTAAAATAAAAATAAAATAAAAACAACATAATATATACAAATAAAGCCGAAAACTCGGACGAACAAAGACCAAAACTCGAAGAATTGATAAGTGAAAATAATGCAAAATGAACACTTATCAAATACCTCATGTGATAAAGGTACTAGGGTCTTCTTATCATCCACAGCAGCCTCCCGATCAGAATACATTTCCAACAGTAAGTATCCATGGGAATAGTACATACATGTTCATGTATACCATGAATTTTATGGAGTTTATAATATCCTCTGTGTTCAGCATAGATTCATCAAAAGCAACAGTGTTTCTTGCTTTCCATATCATATATGTTGTGCAGGCAACTGCCATTATCCTTCATTTGCTTTTAATTGTTTTACCTCTGTCTTGTCTCTTGAATTTCTTCACTTTTGTTCACATTAGCTTCAATCCCCAGCCAATCCTTGATAATGCTCCATATTTTCTTGCTAATAGGGCAAGAGTATAAGAGAATGTGCCATTGTTTCGAGTTCCAACTTGCATATGGGGCATTTTGGGTCTTCAATTCTTCCTCCAAACTTCTCCCTTGTTTTCAGTCTATTGGTGAGGCTCAGCCTTAGGCAGAAAGAGTGCTTTGGTTGAATAAATTTGGCCCAAACTGGTTTCCCCCACCGTACTAGTTCTTGTTTTGATCTACCCCATTCCTAGGCACTTTCTGTGTTAAATTTTCCCCCTTTGTACCATTCTTCCAGTAACCCAATGGCGGCTTCCTTTGAACCAACTGTATGCACTAGTTGGTCTCTAATTCTAGTCAAAGCTTTCAGTAAGGGCATTGTATCTCTGGGCATTGTATCTCTTTTAGGTGTCCAGCTCCAGAAGTCTATGATGTTGAGGAAATGTGAGTGGATCCATTGTATCCACAGATCATCATTTTTTAGTGTATATTCCATAGTTCTCTCATCAACATTGCATCAATCCATTTTTTAAGATTTCTAAGCCCCAATCATCCTTCATGTTTTGGGTAGCATAAACCATTACATGCAATTGTTACCACTCTAGCTTGCCATAGGAATATGCTGCACATTCTTTTAAGTTTATGTATCACTTAGCAGGTATTTGGAAGAAAGCTAGCTGGTAGCATATCACTCCTTGTACAACTGTTCTAAGTAGTTCAATTCTTCTTGCATATGATAGGCAAGAGGTAGACCAGGAGTTGATTAAGTTCCTGATCTTGTCTAGCAACAAGGAATATTGAGATACTTTGAGTTTTGAGGCAGATAGAGGTATTCCCAAGTATTTAAAGGGGAAAGATCCTCTCTGGATGAGAATTTCCTCTAACAAGACACCTTGGTTATTCACTCATGTCAAGTAGACATTGGACTTTAGGACACTAACTTTCAGTCCATTAACTTCTCCCATTTCCTTCAAACTGTCCATCAAAATGCTAACTGACCACTCATCTGCTCTTGAGAACAACATAAGAGCATCAGCAAAGGCCAAGTGTGTTATTTTCATCTTCTCACATTTTGAATGATAGTTGAACTCCCCAGTGCTAGCTTTGACTCCAAGAGTTCTTGAGAAATACTCAATTCCAAGAACAAATAAGAAGGGAGACAGTGGATCCCCTTGTCTCAATCCTTTTTTTCTCTTTTAAGCATTCCACAGAGGTTGTCATTTAATGATATGGAGTATAAAGTTGTTGTAACATACTCCATTATCCAACCTGAAAATTGAGCATGGAATCTAAGCTCATCTAGAAGGTCTTTTAAGAATGTCCGGACCAAGGAATCATATGCCTTTCTGAGGTCTAACCAGACATTTAGGAGATGTTCTAGCTCTTTCATATTATCTAACCAGGGCATTAGCAAGGTGGATGTTGTCACTTATGAGTCTCCCTTCAACGAATGTTGATTGAGCTACATTCCCTAAAGAGTTGAGGATTGTGCCCAACCTAGCTGAGATAATCTTGGCAATCATCTTGTATGCAATGTTGCAAAGGGCAATGGGCATGTAATCCATCAATGAATTGACATTAGCTGACTTGGGGATGAGGGCTAGTGTTGTGTGATTGAGCTACTTCAGAAGCTTGCCAGTTTGGAAGAACTCCTTTACAACTTATATAATTGCTTCCCAAACTGTGATCCAACTTTTCTTGAAGAAATATGAATTAAATCCATCTAGTCCAGGAGCTTTGTCATTTCTTATGCTTGATAGTGCATCCTTGATCTCCTGTTCTGATACTTCCTCTACCAAACTCTCCATTTGTTCCTCACTGAGGGTGGGACCTGATGCCACTATATGATTATTCAATGGCATAAATTGGTCTTTTGTTGCAATAAGGGATTCATAAAACTTGAAGAATTCACTTGTCATTTCTTCCTCAGAGGTCGTGGATGTTCCATCAGCCTTTGTCACTGTTGCAATGAAATTCTTTTTGCTTATTTTCTTAACTAGGTTATGGAAGAATTTATTACATCAATCTGCATATAGGGTATACTGCATTTCGCTTTCTGTTGGAGGAATTGTCTCTCAGCTTCTCCAAGGAATGTTGCCTTTTTCTTCTTGTCCTCAATTGTGGTTTGGAACTCCACACTGGATAGGTTTTTTTGGAGTTGTGTTTGTGCCTCCTCCAACTCTTTCTTTGCTCTAGCTGCTCTTTCTATAATGTGACTGTATGCCTTGAAATTTAGTTGTTTTAATGGTTGTTTCAAAGTCTTGAGCATTCTGCAAAGTTTGTATTGAGCAGTTCCATATCATTCATGCTTCTAGTGGTTTTGAATCAGTTGTGGAAATTGGTCATGGTTAGCCCACATATTGAAGAACTTGAAAGGTCTTCTCCTTGTTGATGCTCTGTTAGCAATTGTCAGCATGTTAGGAGAGTGGTCTGAAATATGGCCAGGTTGGAGGAACTGTACATCACTATTCAGTGTCAAAGAGTACCAAGAATTGTTACCCATTGCTCTGTCCAGTTTGCTCCATGTAGTGTTACTCACTATGGAGTTGGACGATGTAAGTTTGCATCCTCTGTAGGGTAAGTCATGAACTTTTAAACTTAGACACACTCTTGGAAGTCTCTAAGTTCATGTGGTTGGGGATCGTTACCTCCCTCTTTCTTTTATGGGCTCAATACATAGTTGAAGTCCCCTATTAGTAGCCAACGCTCATTCAGGTTCTCCCCATAGGCATTCAATCCATCCCATAATCCATTTCTATCTGGTTTAGAGTACAAGCCATATGCACATAGGTAAGGTGAAATTTTATACCTGTTATTTTGCATGTGAGTAAGCAATGTATAGCTTGTATCTCTATAGACTTAACTTATAAGTTCAGTTTCTCAGGGTTCCAAAGCACCAAGATTCTGCCTCCAGGATGTGCTACTAGATTATTGATCTCTCTCATTCCTCCCATTTTGTTGCTCATGAATTTATCAATATTCTCTTGTTTTTTCATCTTGAATTCCAAAAGTCCCATTGCATCCAATTTATGTCTCATAATGAAGTCTCTAACTTCTTCAGACGCTTGTTAAAACCTCTCACATTCCAATGTGCTATGATCATTGTGATGGAGGAGGGAAAAGTATATACCCTCCTTGCATCTTCTGTTGACTTCTCTTGTTCTGCTATCTTTCTTGCATCTGTTCTCCCTTTCTGAATTTCTCCTCCATTTTGAGCAAAAGGCCCTATGTACTTGTCCTTCAAATGAGGGGATAGTGACACTGCAATCTTTCTGGTCTTTGTAGGTTTAGTTTATTGTTGGCTTGTAGTTGCTTTATGTGATCATCAACCTCTGCCGTTAATAGGTGGTAAGTTCTCCTTTGATGTTTTTCGTCTTTTCCCATAAGGACCTAACTCTTTCTGAGCTCCCTTGTGGCCTTCTTCATCCGTCACAGGTTGCTCTTCTTGATCTTGTTCCTCTCCATTCAGCTGCTCAAAAATAATTTTCATTTTCTAACTCCTGGATTTCTTTGCCTCTGCCATTACTCGCTGCTTTTGGGGAGTGAGTTATGATTGTATGAACCTCTATATCTCTATCTACTTTTTCTTCATTTATGGTTTCCTTAGGTGGGGGTACGTCAACTTCTTTGTTACTTCTTTCTTGCTCTTTGTTTTCCACATACTCCATTCTCTTAGCCATTATCTCTAACACAAAGCAATATTCTGTTGAGTGGGTGAGGTTCTTGCAGTGATGGCAAAATGGGCATGGATTCATACTGAATTTTCAGCTCTATTCTCTCTCAATTGGGGTAGATTAATGGGATCACCTTGGGCATTTCTTTTGAGGCATCAACATGTATCAGTACTCTTGTCAGAAGCCCTGCACATCTTCTTGGTGACTCCATTAGTTCACACAGGGGTTCGTATTTTTTATGCAATGAGTCCAAGAGCCTCTTCATTCCATAGTTCCATAGACAAGTTGATGAACTTGGTCCAAACAGGCACCACAATCATCTCCTTAATTTCAAAGCTAAAATTGGGGGAAATGTCACACATATGCAGCTGCCTACCTCCTTTAGTATAGGGCCCTCCATATAACACCTTCACTCGGTCTTCCTCTTAGTAGAGCTTGAATATTACCCAGCCAGATGCATAGTATTGTGACATAAATTTTGCTCCCACTGTTGGCAAAGATCATCACAAATTTCCTTCCCTCGGTATTTCCATGAGAAGAAGCCAAGTACACAAAAACCCTATAGATCCTCCAGTTTCTGGATAACAGTTTCAGTGAGAGTCACCTCTTTTCCTACTGTGGGGATAGAGGGGATCTTCATACCTTCAATTAGTGCTCGGTTGTTCTTGAAAAGGTTTGGTCCAAGGTGCTTTGGAGTTAGTGTTAATCCATGTCTTTCCTTCACTGTTTTCTTTTTCTAGTTCAGGCCTTTCTTCAAACACCTGGTGTGCTTCATTTTCAGCATCTTCTTCATTTGCATTGGTTTGAACACATACCCCATGCAAATCATCTGAATCATTCTCTCCCAACGTGCTCGAGACACTGGAAGAGGTTCTATGGCCATTCAAGCCTGTTCGATCGTCAATCAAGTCCTTCTCAGAATTTTCAGCATCCGATTCAATGGAGTCTTCATCAATTTGCCTTGTATCTCTATTGTGATACGATCCTGACAAACTCCAAGACAAAGAATTGGAAGAAGAGAAAGCGAGTGAGATTAATGGAGCCGTCTGTGTTGGGATTGAAGAATAAAGCCTTGAATCAGGCCTTTGAAGAGTTCATGCTGAGGAATTAGAAGGGAAATTCATTGGGCAAGTCGAATTTCATGCATCCTGAAAGTCCCGTATGATTCTGGAAGAGTTTACCATTGGCTTATAACTCTCTCATATCACGTCCAACTAAGGTGATTTTAATTGCTATGGAAAGCCAACTAGAAGTTCTACAACTTTCATGTTTTGTGCGGAGAGAGATTCGAAGTGTAACAATGTCTTAATTGAGCTTGAAGTGCATGCACATGCACATCCAAATGTCTACGCGAGTTTAGAAGGGTGATCGAGAAGTCGACTTGAAGATCAAGTTATCTAATTTATTTATACACGTTTTAATATTAGGATTTAATATATTGTTATTATTTTAGAGTCTTTTATGGTTAGGATTTGCTTATTTATAAGTTTCCTTATTATAGATTAGATAGGAGTATTTTTCCTTGTGAAAAATGAGTCTTTTTAGATCTTATAAATAGGTTGTCAATTTGGCCTATTTTAATGGATGAATTTTAATGAATATTTGAGTATATTGAGATTTAATTCTCCTTCGCTGTTGTACAACAAATTTTGGGATTTTACAAGCGGATTCTTGTAACTTTCTTAGCGACATAATATTGGTTTCTGGTTCTTTATAACCACGGGGTCAATATTCCACCTTAATAATAATGGTTTCTAGCTCTTTATAGCTATGGGGCCATTATTCCTTGCTTCCGCCAACTTGAATCCTTATTTCTTTGGATGTTTTCGATCTTGCTTCCGCGTAAGGTATTGGGTCCCTAACGAGTTCTACGGGGTTCGTATTATGTTATCCTCTGTAGAATCCTTGAATATTGAGATTGACACCTTCTTGTGCTTTGTCTTCCCTTTCGCCATTAATGGATTCAAGCTTTCACCGATTGGAATCCATATATTGCAGTAAACGAACAATGTCCAGGTGCACCTCCCCGCGCCTCCAATTTGAATTTAACAATTTTAAATTCAATGAATTACAAGGTAATTTAAAAGATATTGGGTCTTGATCCATTCAGGATTGATGGGAGATGCTCAATTTAGATCAATTCAATGAATTTGGTAAGAATTGGTGGTGAATTTTGTGAGAATCTGAGGAACTAGGCGCCGAATTTTGAAAGAAACCGTCGAAAAACCTTGACTAAGTGTGGAGTGTGTGCGAGTCATATTATATTATAGATATGGTGGTTATATGCACAGGTACTTTTTTGGCGTGCAAATATTTTTTACCATATTTTTCAAATTTTTTACAATATTTTTTTACCTTTTTAATTTTTTTTCACCGAACTCTATAAACCTTTACAAAACTCAAATCTCAACATTCAAGTCAAAAAAATCGAGCTATTCAACAATTTCTTAAATGGATCCAACGAATATAGACCCGGAGGTAACGTTTTCATTTTTCTATGTGTTCATGTGAATTCACACGAGCACCTTTGTCACTGGTCGCGTGAATATACACGAGACCTAAGAAATTGCTCGTTTGAATTTGCGCGAGCACTTTTTTTTTTTATTTACTTTAATATTTTGCCAACTATATTTATCTAAAAATAGGAAGTATACATAAACATTGATGGAAATACAGAAACATTCTGAGTCACATTATTTCAGTCAAATTTTCATAATTTCGACTCCATCTGAGAGTAAAGATACATTGGTTGAGTGGGCGATGAACATAGCCGTCAGTCATGGTGTTGGAGCTAAATACCTAACACGCAAGTGCACGTATCGCAAACAAGTAGTAAAAGTGGACTCGTGAGAGTCGGATGTCGATCCCACAGGGAATACTCAAATTATCTAATCCTAAGTACCAAATTCTAACAATTATGATTTTTATCCAGCCTACGCAAAGTTGTCAAATTTAATCAACTAAATAATTAAACTAATTATGAAAGCAATTAAACACGAGAAAATATCAATAAAAACGGACCTAGAATTTTATCTTCCCCCTATACAAGAATTGGTCACCCAAAACCCCTCAATTATGAAATATATGATTCATGATTATTAACCCAAGACACTAATTTACTCATAACCCGTTGTCGCGTGTATTATGAGTCTATTATTCATAAACGGTTCACTATATGTCTATGCAAACAAATTATGAATAAAGCATTAACTAACAAGTCTCGTAAATGGCTACCTAATGTGATATCTGTATGTCTATGACACCACATGCAATTGACACACTCATCCGGTGAAAACTACTCGAAGGTTCTTATACTTACCGTCTAATTATCAAAATAGCTCTGTCGAGTCAATCCCAATAATCACAGATAAAGCACATAAATTGATCAAGTTCATGCACTAACAATCATAACAAGTATAAGAAATAATCAAAAAATCATAATTGCATAATCTCAAGAAAACGGGTTCACCATCCCCACATAGGGTTCCAACAAAATCCTAGATAAAAAACTTAGCTACTCATGTTCTCTACGAAAAACATAATAAAAACATAAAAAGAAATAGATTAAGAAAAGATAAATGAAAGAAGAATTGTGATGAAGATTTGTCAATTCTCCGTCTTCGATTCTTCGTTCTCTCGCTCCTCTCGCTCCAAGGTTGTGTCAAAAGTCCTCTAATTCGTGCTTGGTTTGGGCTTAAATAGATGTCTCAACTTGGTAGATGATTTTAGGTTTCCTTGTGTGATTAAAAGTCCAAAATTGCCTCCAGCGTGTTTTGGCGCGGCCGCGCGAAAATCAGTGCAATTCTCACACGGCCGCGCGAGAATCGCCGAAACCTTTTGCCCCAGTTCTGCTGTTGGCACGGCCGTCCCAATTTTGGGTGTAAATCTGGGACGGCCGTCCCATGCCAAATTCTTTAGATTTTTGATTATTTCACTTTTGGCCCATATTTTCTCCAAAATTGCAGTTTTGACCCCAATTTTTTTCCAATTCTTCAATTTGTACCTAAAATACAATAAATCAACTTTTTTATGCACCAATTATCGTTAAATCACACCAAAAGCTCAAATAAAAAGGTACGATAAAGTGTAAAAATATACACTTAACACATGGTCATGAGATTAGACGTCAGTCTTTCCACGAACGCAAACAATATTTAGCGTGTAAAACGGTTTATAAAAGGACGAGGAAAAAATGTCGATGTCGTAACAAGCCGGAAGTTTGGTTCAATGAAGTGCATGTGTCCACTATGGATAAAGAGGGTCGTGATGGATTATCGTGCCTTGCCATAAAAGATGGCAGTCATGATCATTTTTCTGATAAATATCCACAAGGAATACGTTCGTTGAGTCGCTTGACTCAAGAGCAACGAGAAGTGACAATGTTACTGAAAAACATGCATGTTAAGTCGAAAGAAATTTTGTATCACTTGAGAGAGACTAATCCGAATACATCTGCGGCCTTCAGGGATGTGTACGATGAATCTGCAAAAATTAGACGAGAGGAAATGAAAGGAAAAACAGTTGTACAACATATGTGTCACAAACTTAGTTAAAGTGGATATAGCAAATGGCATCGAACAAATTCAGCTGGCGATACAATGCAAGACGACGTTATGTTTGCGCACCCTGTATTCGATCAACCTTTTGCAATGATATCCATACGTTATACTAATGGATTGCACTTACAAGACTAACATGTAATATTTATCTAGGGTAAATAGCACTTAACCCACCCCCCCCCCCCCCTGTTGGTTTCACCCTTTGGCGGCATTTCACCCCCTCTGATATCGATTTAGGCACTTGACCCCCCTGTGGTTGTCAATTGGTAGCGACCGTCTAATAAACTAACAGAACATGTAAAATGTCTGAAATGCCCTCTTTTTTCTACTATTTGCAGGTCAAAATCATTGCTAAAACCCTTGTAAATAAATATAAATCCAATATGATTTAATTATAAATAACCAATATTCATAGGACTAAACTACATTTTTTCATAACTTCTTACAACCCCTCATCTTCGTCTTTTCCCCCGCCTTCAAATGGGGATTTACTGAACCAGCATCTTCAAGAAAAAGAAAAAGAAAAAAAAAACTTTGTCCGTGTAAGATACGCCGGAGAAAAACAACGGTGGCGTCTTGGTTAGAGTTTAGGGCAGCCCAGAAACCTCATGAAAAAAATCAAGAAATCTCCCACGATATTCAGAATAATTCCCAGAAAACTCGATCCAAAAATTAGAGAAAGAAGCCCAGAGGTTTCACTCAAATCCCTTTGTTTGAACTTTCGATTTTTCTTTGTGGTGGTTCTTCCCCCCTTCTCGATGTTTCTGTTGATTTTTGACTTATGTGTAATGTAAGTGTTTGAAGGGTTTTTCAATTGTGAAGATTGAAACGGAAAGAGTTCCACAATACAAATAGAGGTCATGGTGTTGGTCGGCGGCGGGTTGATATCCTAACTCATCATCTTTTTCATCCACATTTTCTCGACATTTCCTTTTCCTCTGTTTTTTTTTTCCTCTTTTGGTTTCAGATTTGGGTGGATAAATTATTCAACCCTTATTAAGTCGTTATTTTATTTTTCTTTCTAATTTGTAATTTACTCTTTATAATATATATACATGTATATTTTTTTTAAATGAAAAGCTAGAACCTACAACTAATTGAACATAATTTCGTTGAAAAAAATATAAAATAGTTATAAAAGAATTCAAATATGTAAATTAAAAAATAATTAATATATAATTTAGAAATTGTGCAATATAGAATATAAAATATAATTTAAGAAAAAAATATATTATTTTTCTAATTAAAAGAAAAATGAGAGATTAGTGTAGAATTCTTTATTAAAGCCAAAAGGGAAACATGCGTATTATTAGAAATTTCAGCTTGGAAAACCTTCAACCACTCCAATTTTGGGCGAGTGGGATGCACTTGCCGTTAACTTTAACGGATTATTAGACGGCCGCTACTAATTGACAACCACAAGGAGGTCAAGTGCCCAAATCGATATCAGAGGGGGGTGAAGTGCAAAAGAGTGAAACCACAAGGGGGTTAAGTGCTATTTACCCTATTTATTTAAATGTGTATTCGATTTATTATATTTTATTTACGAGTTGATAAAATTATAATACCTTCTTGTAAATATGAAATGTCTCTTTTGGAAATTATTTGGGTTACTTCGGTGGGAAGGAACTTCACTATTGCTCTTGCTTCTATATCACGTGAAGATGGGGACACTTATACATGGACTTTGAGACGTATGCGAGACATATTACCACCCGGACCAGAACCGGAAGTGATACTGACAGATCGTGAGTTGGGCCTACTGAAAGCATTGCCTAACATGTTTCCACAGTCGAAATACATGTTATGTTTATATCACATAAACTAAAACGTTGAGGCAAATCCAACGTTATCAAACATTATTCCTATTAGGGGTGTGAACGAGCCGAACTCGCCTCTTTTGGCGGGCTCGAGCTCAAGCTCGAGCTTGAGCTCGTGTCGATTTTGTTGAGCTCGAACTCTCTTTTTTTTTTTCTTTTTTTATAATATTTTTTTAATTATTATTTTATTATTATTAAAAATTATTTAAAAAATTACAAAATAAACAATAAATTATAATTATATATATTTTTAATATTTATATTTTATTTTTATTTATTTCTATAATATTTTATATTATTATACATTATTTAAATAAAATAATAAAAAATAAATAATAAATAATAAATAAGGCTCGCGAGCCGCCTTGTCAAAAAGCTAGAACTCGAGCTCGATCTTGAAAAACTCGTGTCGGAGTTCGAGCTTTTTTCGAGCCGGCTCATCGAGCTCACTAGTCGGCTCGGCTCGTTTACCACCCATAATTCCTTTGTTGTTACATAACTATCATTTCATGATCCTTCGACTACCGGTTTATTGCTCTCTTATACCTCGCATTCATCATCAGTGGAGGTATTACGCAGCTTCCAATTTACTACCCTCACAAGATTTTTACGCTGATTGACTAGCTTTGTGGACGACGTTAAGTACACATATGTAGATTTGGAGTTTTCAGTGTACTTGGTGGTTGAACTTTGTCATTGTACTTGGTTGTTAAACTTTGTTATTGAATTTGACTTTTAATTTTTCAACATAATTAAACTGCAAAACTCAAGTGTCATCATCCTAATACGGAACCAATGAAAATGGAAAACAACAGAGTTCGTAAACAATTGTCATAATATTACAACAATCTTAATCATCCTATATCACTCGATCCCCTACCCCTAGTCCTCAGCACCCCACTTCAAACTACCACATTTTCACCCAACTTGACCATTAAACTTTTCTCTCTACCTCGTGCCATCTATAATTTAACATTAAAACTGAATTAGTATTTAAAAAAAAAATTCAAGTGCTCGTGTGAAAAATTCAAGTGCTCCTCCAACCTGTTGACATCTCAGTCGGGATCTGAGAAAGAACTCCAAAAGCTTGAGAGATTGTAGAGTGCCTGCAAGTTTAAGAGCAATGGTAAATGATGCTGCTTCGATGCTAACGAGTCAGCCCACTTGTCTTGAAGCCCAACAAGCCGGTCTCCAAGTACGAGAATGTCGGGGGTTCTTTGCCACGTGTCGAAGGGGTCGAAAGGTGGGCTCCACTTGATATCCTACAAAACAAATTAAAACGCTAAGTGACTCGTCGGGGTGGGCCCAACGATTACACTCCGACGCTCAAGTCAGATATTGGAAATGATACTTTGCAAAGGCTAAAATATCACCCAAATTAGAGATGGATATACAAATGAATCATACCTTATATTTATAGGAGGAATAGACCACTAGTTTGTCGTAAACTTCCGATGTGGGACAATTGTGCTTGAATCTTAGCTCTAAGTAGATTTTCCCTTTAATTGGGCCAAAAAACCTACTTAGGCTCATCATTAAGCCCCCCACTCTCAATATGGGCCATAGGAGGATGGCCCATCTTGGGAGTAGTATAAATATAAGTGGTTGGTGCACTTGCATTAAGTAACATTTGACTTGAACTTTGGATGAGAGCACATTTGTAGAGAGAGAATTTATCACTTTGAAGACTTTGACCAAGGTAAGAAAAAATCCCCTCTCTTTCTTTAACTCTACTTTCCCCTCTTCTCTCTCCTGTATCTTATCTTCTCTTTCTTTGGTCCTCACACTTTTCTCCTCCCCTCTTGTAATTACTACATACATATATATTCTTCTTCCTTTGTTTCTTTTTTTTTTTTTTTTTTTTGGGTTGAATGGGTTGGACTTTGTTGGATGAGTCAAGTGATGAGTCGATGGAAGTAGGGGGAGAGGGGGAAGACGGCGGTGGGAAGGAGGATTTTGGTGGCGTTGGCGGCGGTTTGGGAGGAGAGCGGTGCCCGGGTCGTAGACAAAATTCAACGGGGCGAGGGATGTCGGGTCGAGACCCTTCGGGTCAAAAAACAACCGGGCGGGGGTTTTTGGTCCAAGAGCCGTCGGGTCGGGGCATTGTGGGGCGGGAGCCGTCGGGTCCGAAGTTAACCTTCCGGGGGCCGTCGGGTCCGAAATTAGTGGGCCGGAAGTCGTCGGGTCCGGGCATAGTGGGCCGAGAGCCGTCGGGTCCGGGCGTAGTAGGCCGAGGGCCGTCGGGTCCGGGCGTAGTGGGCCGAGAGTCGTCGGGTCCGGGTGTAATGGGCCGAGAGCCGGCGGGTCCGGGCGTAATGGGCCGAGAGCCGTCGGGCCCGGGCGTAATGGGCCGAGAGCCGTCGGCCCCGGGCGTAATGGGCCGAGAGCCGTCGGGCCCGAGGGGTCCGGAGACCGCGACCGAGGTTAGTGGGGCGGCCGTCGTTGTTGATCCGGAGATTGATTTGGAAGACCCGGAGCATTGGGCATGGTCTCGAAAGATTGATGTGTTCGGAACAAATCGTAATTTGCGAAAACTAAAAAGGCACAAGGCGACGACGAAAAACAAAGAGCTCGAGTCTCTTGGTCCGTTTCTCTCGTCCTGGGGCGACGGCGTTCATGTCCTTAGCTCGGATTACTCGAAGGGGAAAATCGTTCGACAACATTTTATCCGAATGGATGGTCGGCTTTCGCCGTTCGCGCCTACCCCGCCGCGTTCACCGTCGGTGGAATCGTTGGAGTTGGTTGATGTGGGGATAGAGGGTAGTGATGATGGGAGTTGCTCGAATGAGTTGGGGTTGCCAAAAGTGACGTCGGATGAGGGCATTGGGCCGAGTGAGAGACTTGATCGAGAGCTCTTGAAGGAGTTAGATTTTGACACTTTGTTTGCTACGGATAAATTGGCGGATATTCGTGATTGTCTTGGGGTCGTTGAAGACGTGGAAATTAGAATGCCGACCAAGGGTGACAGGTGTTATGCTCCGCCGATTGGCTTCTTTACCTTCTATGGCGGCCCTTTCATGGTTGGCTTTACTCTACCGCCAAATCCCTTTCTTGTAGAAATATGTCAAGGTGCCGGGATTTGTATTAGTCAACTAACTCCAAATGCTCACCTATATTTCCTCGGTTTTTGCCATCGAGCGGAAGTTGCACAAGTTCCGGTATCCGCCGAATTGTTCCATAGTTTGTTTATCGTGAGGCCGTTACTATCGGGAGGGCCGCATTTTCATTTTTACCCCCGGCCCCCGTGTAAGTTCTTGTTAAAAGGTAATTATAAATGGGACGATTGGAAAATGTGGTTCTTGTATGCTCGAGATGTTGAGGGGTTAGTTTCGCCAAAATGGGATGGTGGTTGCCCCGTTTCGGTGACGGAAGAGATGCTTGGATATCAAACGTCGTGCGAAGGAATCGGTTTTTTTGAAAAACCGTTCGACCCATGGACTCTAATTCCTCGGGGTAGACTTGACATCATTTTTCTTTGAAACAATCTCATTTCCTTCTTATCCTTTTGTTTTTATTTATTATTAGTCCATTATATTATTTGACTAATATTATTTACTTAGCTCTCGTTTAAAATGCTCTTGCTTCCTTGTGGTTTGTAGGTGAAAGGATGAGCTACTCGGAGTTGAAGAAATACCGTGCCATGAGGGATGAGGAATTAGCCAAGGTTGGTCGACGGGACTCGTTACCGGTGCCCCGGTCGAAGTTCACTAAACCATCGACGGGGCGGGACAATGATAACCGAAAGGGATCGGATAGCCAACGAAGTAATGAAAGGACGCCGGCCGATGGCTTGGGTGGATCTCGGAGCGTGCCAACGGCGGGGGTGGCCGATGGGCGCGCGGGTGGTGGGCGGCGGCCGACGGCGAGTGGGGCTCGACCGGAGTCGGCGGGGTTTATATTACCCTCTCCCATTGTCATTTCTCGTACTTCCTCTACTTCCTCTAGGGAAAAGAGGGTTCGATCTTTGGAGGACGGCGGGTCGGTCTCGGACTTAAGAGAGAAAAGAATTTGCGCCGCCGAAGTGGTTACTCCGTTGCCCACTAAGGGCCCGATTATTGATCCGGATCCGACGCCTTTGCCTATGGGAGCCGAGAAAGGGTATTTCCTTTCGGGGACCAATCGAAATTTTGGCGGCGGCTCGGTTTTCGATACGCTTGATGATAGCTTGGCGGTGGAGAAGGTGTTGAGCTTCCCGACGGAGTTTGATAAAGCTCGACTTGCGTCGAAATCGTTTGATGAAATGATGGGTGGATTGGGAGGAGACCTCTCCCGGGTTAGTGGCTCATTATTGCCACTTGCTATATTCTATTATGCCTTATGTGTTTTTGATCGTCATGCTTGTGCCCCTCTTGTTTTTTTTTTTTTTTTTTTTTTTTAGGCTTTGACTTGGTATACGACGGTGCGTATGCATGGCAAAGGGATTGAGGAGGAATGTGCAAGGTTGCGCGAGGAATCGCGGAACACCAATTCCTTGTACGTGGATGCCCGAGATCACAACGTGGCTCTTAAAGTTGAAAATGGCGGCCTCAAGGGGTCTCTTGAAGAAGAGAAGAATAAGTTGGCCAAGTTGGAGAAGAAATATAAGCAATTATTGGCCCTTTGGGAGAGCGAGAAGAAAGAGCGTCGCAATGCCGAGGCGGGGCGTAAAGAATTATGCGCCGAATTGGAGAGAGAGAAGTTAGAGGCTACCTCCTTCTTGTCGGCTCATAGTGGGTCGGCCGGGGTGTTGGAGACCCCATTGGGTATCATGGTGATTGAGCAATTTAAGGCGAGTCCTATTTTTGCAAAGTTGCAAAATGAGTATGCGGACAAATTCTTTGATGAGATCGTCCGGGATTGCAGCCAACAAGGCCGTCGCTTGGGCGTCGCCGAGGAGATTTTGAAGGCCATAGAGCCTAGTGTCTTGGAGGTCGGGGAGATGATTGGGGCACTTGACGACGTGGGTGCTCGGGGGGAGCTCCTTGACGCCGCCGCGCCGACGGTGGAGGTTGATCCCGCCACTTAGGACTTAGTATATATATTATATATATATATTTCTTTTTGCGATAGGTGCTCGTATGAGAGCCGTAGTGTCTTTATTTTTGATGTACGTGCTCGTATGAGAGTCGTGTAGTACCCTTATTTTTGATATACGGGCTCGTATGAGAGGCGTATTATTGCTAGGGCGTGGTCTAGCTCTTATTTTGTCGGGTTGCCTTGGATATACCATTAGCTTCCTCTTTGCTCCGCCATCTATATATATGCTTTTTATTTGTTATTAGTATTATTTTTTATTTTTAGAAGGTAATGTCCTTAACTAAAAAATGCGCGCTTTTGCTATATGAATGGATTGTTTCAATCGCTCTTCAATTTTGCAATTCTCGTGCCCTTGTTACATAGTGGTTGATCAGACCGCTAAGTTTTTATTTGGGGAGGCCGCTCATACGCCTATGTTTTGATATGAACATTTTATGGCGGGGAGGGGTCCCTTGGACTTTTAGCCACTGTTTCTTTTGCTATTGCAGAGGTTATGGGAGGGAAATAACAAAGGCCAGCTCCGATGATATTTCCCCCTCTACCCCGCGTTTTAGCACTGGACCGTTGGTCAAGTTTCTACCAATTTTATTGAGTGTGTCGACAAATTGAAGTATAAGAAAGGTACGGTGGACAGTATGCCCCCGGGAACTACTTCATTAATAATATGGAGAAAATGCGGCGGACAACATGTCCCCGACTTGTTCGTAAAAAGCGGAAATAAATATGTAGCGGGCCTCGCAGGACCGGCGGTTGGGAAAAGGAAACCTTCTAAGAAAAATATTTTTTCAAATTACCGACATTCCAAGTCCTCGGCAAGTGGCGTCCATCTATATGCTGGAGACGGTATGCTCCTGCATTGACAACTTGGGTTACTTTGTACGGTCCTTCCCATTTTGGATCTAATTTGCCCACGGCTTTGGAGATTCCAACCTTTCGGAGTACTAAGTCTCCGACCTGAAATGTTCTTGGCTTCACTCGTTGATTATATGCTTGCGCCATCCTAGCCTTGTATGCTGCCGCCCGGGTTGACGCGGCCTCCCTCACTTCCCCTAGGAAATCTAGACTGGCCCTGACTGCTGAGTCATTATGCTGGATTGAGTAGTTCGCGATTCGCCATGAAGGTTGTACTATTTCGGCCGGAACCACTGCCTCCATTCCGTATGCGAGGTTGAAGGGAGATTCTCCTGTTGAACTCCGTGGGGTTGTACGATAGGCCCACAACACACTTGGCAACTCCTCAACCCAAGCGCCCTTGGCGTCTCCTAACCTCGTTTTTATGTGTTGTAGGATTGTCCTGTTTGTTACTTCGGTTTGGCCATTCGCCTGCGGGTTCCCCACCGAAGTGAAGAATTGCTTGATCGAAAGCCCTTCACACCATTGTGCCACCTTGTCCCCGCAGAATTGGGTGCCATTGTCCGAAATTAAGGCGCGGGGTATTCCGAAACGGAAGACGATATTTCTCCAGAGAAATCGAATGACATCGGGCTCTGCTATCTTGGCCAGAGGCTCGGCTTCCACCCACTTAGTAAAGTAGTCGACTGCCATGATGAGGAATTTCCGTTGCCCTGTGGCCGGTGGAAATGGCCCTACCAAATCCATCCCCCATTGGGCGAAGGGAATTGGGCTATCAATCGGGTGGAGCAACGAGCCCGGCAGGTGCGAGATGTTGGCGTGTATCTGACATGGTCGGCACTTCTCGACCAATGACTTAGCATCTTGCTGCATGGTTGGCCAAAAATATCCTTGTCGTAAGGCCTTCACGGCTAGAGCCCTTGCCCCCAAGTGATTACCGCATATGCCTTCATGAATTTCGCGCAAGACGTACTCTGCTTCCTCCGGGGCCAAGCATTTTAGGTAAGGGACCGAAAAACCTCTTTTATAAAGCTCACCTCCGATAAGTAGGAAACGAGAGGCTCTTATCTTTACTTTTCTTGCAGCCGCTCCATCTTGAGGCAATTCTGACGTAGAAAGATATTTGGTTATCTCGTCTTTCCATCATGGTGTGTTGCTGGAGCAGAGGATTTGCTTGCTCGACTCGATTTCAGGGTGGCCCGATGACAGAAACGTGACTCGTCGGCTGTCGATTTTTGACATAGAGCTGGCCAACCGAGATAGTTTATCAGCAGCAGCGTTTTTAGCTCGGGGCACCTGTTTGACCTCCACTCTCTCAAAGCCGGCTATGAGCTTGTGCACAAGGTCTAGGTACTTAACCATTTTCTCATCTTTGGCTTCGTACATCCCCACGACCTGGTTTACCACTAGCTGTGAGTCGCTATAGATTAACAAACTTCTAGCTCCCGCTGCTTGAGATAGCTTCAAACCGGCTACGAGGGACTCATATTCGGCTTCATTGTTGGATGCCGGGAATTCCAACTTTAGGGCATATTCCATGGGTTGCTAGGTAGTTTGCCACCGCCGCCGCCGCCGCCTTTGCCGCTGTTTGTTCCATCAATGCCTCCAATTCCTCCGTCGTTATCTGCAGGGCCGGCGGCGCCTCTCCTATTGGATTTGCCCCCGTTGTCCTTGCCCTCCGAGGCGGGTCTGGAATCTCGTAGGCTTCCCGGGGAGGGAGTCCATCCGACCTTCGACCGCCTTCCTCCAGGCCACGTGCTCTAGTCCGCATTCCCACAGACGGCGCCAAAATGATGCTGCTTCGATGCTAACGAGTCAGCCCACTTGTCTTGAAGCCCAACAAGCCGGTCTCCAAGTACGAGAATGTCGGGGGTTCTTTGCCACGTGTCGAAGGGGTCGAAAGGTGGGCTCCACTTGATATCCTACAAAACAAATTAAAACGCTAAGTGACTCGTCGGGGTATTGGAAATGATATTGGAAATACAAATGAATCATACCTTATATTTATAGGAGGAATAGACCACTAGTTTGTCGTAAACTTCCGATGTGGGACAATTGTGCTTGAATCTTAGCTCTAAGTAGATTTTCCCTCTAATTGGGCCAAAAAACCTACTTAGGCTCATCAGTAAAAAAAAAAAAAATTGCCTGCACAAATCATTTCAGTTTTTGTATTAGTATCTCGTTGGTATACCAAATCCAGTTTGGACCGGACGCAACTTAGACTCGCCTAGCCCACCGCCTCCCAGCGGGTCGGTTTTGGGCCCCCTAAAACTCGGAGCTAGACCCCGCCCTATTCACCCATTGACCGTGTCTACTTAGGAATATGCACTAATTTATTCGGGGACAGCTAAAAATAATACTCATTTTTTCTCACTTCGATACCACCAGAATAAAATTTAGATAATAAATAGATAATGACATAAATACCCTTAATGAAAATCAATATCACAAAAACGTTAAAAATCTCATTTTTCTTGGGAATTGCTATTTGCGGTTTGAAAATTGCTATTTGCGGCTATAACAAAACCCCAAAAAAAAACACTTTACCTCTTTAAAACCCCAAAACTTCCCAAAAAAATTCAAACCCCCCCCCCCCCCCCCCCCCCCAAACGCGTAAAAGCCCAACTTGGGCGCCCATTCATGGAGTGCACGCCCAACTTGGGCGTGCAAGCTGCATTTGGGCGCCCGAGTTGGGCGTCCAGTGCAAAAAAAAATATATATATTTTTTTTAATTGAACGCCCAAGATGGGCGCCCATCTTGTCTTGGGCGTTCGAACATTTTTTTGCGAAAAAAAAAAGCCCTACAAATCGATTTGTAGGGCTTTTTAACATGAAATTGGTTCCGTAATCGACCTACTCAATGCATATTACACAAAAATAGTCGAAATTACATCAAAAAATCGAAGCCCAACCCTTCTTCAAGCTTGATTTCGAATTTTCGAATTCTTTTTTTATTTTTTTTTTGCTATTTGCAGTTTTGGGGGATTTTTGGATATTTTTAAAAGTTTTGGGGGTTTTTGTTATAAACCGCGAATAGCAATTTTGTGACCGTAAATAGCATTTCATTTTTTCTTTCTTCAATACCAAATACACAAAAAAACTTTCAAAACCCTTTCCTTCTTCACAAACCCCTCAAAACTTTAAAACCGACTTCCAAGCTCAAAAAAGACATAGATACATACTGTAATGGCTTCTCTTTCCGTGTAAACTACTTTTTTATTGTCTTGTGACCTTATTTAATAAGTTTTTTGAAGTTTTGATTTTGTTGAATTTTTAGTTTTTTTGGAAGGGTTTGTGGGAAGATGAAGAAGAAAGGGTTAAATGGGTTTAGTGGAGAAGAAGAGAGTTTTTCTTTTTTTTTTTTTAATATCATCTTTGGTATTGAAATGAGGAAGAAAAAAAATTGTTTGTATAAATTTTACCTTGTTTGATGAGGGCTATTTTAGTACTTTGCTAATAAAAAAATTTATTTGTGGTATTAATCTAAGAAAAATTGTAAAAACTTCTATAAATAGTATTGAACTTGATGGTATTCTTATTTTTTTTTTTTGGAAAAGGAAAAAATTAATTTTATTCACGACTCATCTTAGAGAGAATGATATTTTTTATGTTTACACGGATATCATAGCATTCATAGGATCGATCTTTTGATAGCGCTGCTATCACATGTGCCGCTTTATTTGCTTCCCTAAAAATATATTTAAATTAAAATTGCTCAAACCATTCTCCTCATGAGCTTGAGCTTTTTCCCATGGTTGTGATCACCATCTTCGAGTCACCTTCAATCACAACTTTTCTCCAGTTTTTCACCCTGGCCATCTCGGTTGCCATAAGAGTTGCACTTGCTTCTGCCGATGTAAGGTCCAAAGGTTGATTTATACAACATGTTGTGAGAAAAAAATGGTATTATTTTTAGCTGCACCCAATTTATTTTTCACTTATGATATCGAACAACAATGTATCAGAGGCCAATGTATAGCTAGAACATAATCCAACATAAAACAAAGGATTTCTTTTTCCTTTTTTTTTTTTTTTTTTTTTTTTTTGTATCCAAGTTGGTATACCATGGATTACTACTGTTCAATTAGATCCCAAAAAATAATTATTAATTAGGTAAATAATTATCTAAAATGAATGTAGTTATTGACAAGGTATAAAACCTTTCTATTTTCAATTTCTTCGACAAATTCACACACACACACACACACACACAAAAAGAGCTGGGTACACTAGATGCATATTCTTGTGCCAGGAATATGCTCAATGGATGTGCCTAGGGTAACCGGAATGAAAATAAGAAAACATAAATTTAAGTGATCATATATACATACATATATATAGAACCACCCTTTTATCGCCCCTCTACCGTAGAAACAGTCAGCAGATTGCTAGAGATGGTATCAGGTTTTGTGGAGGTGGAGGAAGATGTGCTTGAATGATGTCTCCTGACTACAAAGGCCGGTTTTGTTGGGAACGGAATAGAATTCGTGTTTTCACTGCCAATCATTACAACTACGGTTGACATGGAGGGCCGATCGTTCGGGTCTTCTTGCACGCACAGCAGCCCAACATTTATGCATTTTATCACTTCACATTCCTCGCATGATTCTACCACCACCGGATCAACCAACTCGATTGCCTTGTTTTCAATCCATAATCCCCACGCCTGACAATAAATTCAGTCATCAAGCAGTAAATTTAAATGCGTATAACATATCGAGAAATGGTCAACATTTGACTCACATATCCAAGGAGATTCAAGACTTGTTGAGGGTTATAGAAACCGGTGTTCTTCTTCCCACTGATTATCTCAAGCATCACAACTCCGAAACTGAACACATCCGACTTTATTGAGAATTTCCCGTCCAATGCGTACTCTGGAGACATATACCCACTGCATTTAAAAAGGCAAACACAAACAATCTTCTTAACTAATTACTCTCTCGATCGACATGCATGCATATTACTTTTTGCGTGATACGTATTAATTAAGACTTACTAGGTGCCGACGACTCTGTTGGTACTTGCCTCTGTTTCTTTGCCTTCGACAATCTTTGCCAAACCAAAATCCGATATCTTGGGATTCATATCTTCATCTAGTAGAATGTTGCTCGTTTTCATATCTCGATGAATGATCCTCAACCTCGAATCTTGGTGAAGGTAAAGTAGCCCTCTTGCTATCCCCAAAATTATGTTAAAACGTTGATTCCAGTCAAGTAGCAAACAGTTATTTTGATCTAGCAAAGAAAGTCATTGGAAAAAGAAACAAAAAAAGAAGGAAATATATATTAACTATGGGCTTATCCAAGTTGGAAAATATATTTGTGTGGGGTGAACTAACTAACCAAATATGAAGGCATCTAAGCTTCGGTTAGGCATGTATTCGTACAGCAAGATTTTTTCTTTTTCTGTGATACAGTATCCCAAAAGTCTAACAAGGTTTCGATGTTGAAGCTTAGCAATCAAGATGACTTCATTTCGGAATTCCTCGATTCCTTGACCGGAGAAACTCGACAACCTCTTCACTGCAATTTCACTTCCTCCTGGAAACTTCCCCTGCAAGACTATAGTGTTAGAAAGTCGAGCATACGTTAAAATTCCACACTGCGAGAAAAAAAAATGATGTGGCGACCTTATATACGGGCCCAAATCCACCACGGCCGAGCATATTTGCATCGGAGAAATTGTCTGTAGCAGATAAAATGACGTCCAAATTGTAGAAAGGAACATCAATGCTGCCTTGGTTGTTTTCATGCATCATCAAGTCATTTACTTGTCTCTCACTTTCATTTGAGAAAAGCATTAGTCTGTCAGTCCTTCCTCGATTTTCTGGAATAATCGAAAAATGGTAATATTTGTTGAAATCATTTAGTTGAACTATAATCAAAAGAAAATGTTTAGTTCGAGCTTTGCTAGTTTATATATATACCTCTTCCTTTAGCCTTCATCTTTCTTCTATATAAGATATAGATACAGCAAAGAGCTAGTACAACTCCTCCTAAAATGGTGACGACAATCACATATATTCTTCTCGACTTCTTCGTAAATCGATGTGAAAGAGTGTTTACAGGTTCTGAAGTACAAAAAAAGACATTTGAATTAATTCTTCGAGTTATTATTCCACCTACGTAATGACAACATGTTTTGACTAATCTATTAAACACACACCTTGAGCACAAATTGCACTCGAGTCGTTGTTGCCTCTGTCATTGCAATCTGAATAAGCCAGTAACAAAAACAGGAAACAAAAAACTTCAATACCAATTATAGCAGTAAGCCTTATAAGGTACTCAATCAATACATAAATTGTATCAATTAATTAATTAGTAATTAAGAGATTAGCCATATGGGGCTCTCTTCTTAATTATTTTGTTTGTCGAAGGTTTGCGAAATTAATATGACGTAAAGTAAAGTTACCTACAGCCGACGAAGGTACACGCAAAGAAAGGTATAGTTTGTTGTTGTCGGTGTAGTCCCCATGAAGATTTTCAAGTTGAGCAGTCCAAATCCAACACTTTGCAGCAGGTTTACCAGTATCTCTGTCGGTGATATTACGAGCTGTATACCAGTACGCCTCACATTTGCAATTATCTAAACATTCCTTTTGGCAGTCTGCCCGTTTCTGAGCCTGATCAAATGGCAGGACTTGACCACCTGGTCTAGCCAACGTTAATTTTATAAACTTGTCCGTCTGGTTCTGGTTACATTTTATCGACTCCATCCTGTCACAACCTTCTGAGTACTCTCCGTTACTCCAATGTTCCGAAGAAGTAGGCGTGAATCCAGGCGGGCATTGACACATTGGCTTATCTTCCAAGTTATTACAAATACCAAACTTCCCACACGAGTCGTACACACTGCACCATGTTTGGGGCGCTGACCAAAATAATAACCACTTTCCACCTCCATCCGTACTGTAATTATAATACTGGATCTCTCCCGAAGAATTCATCAAAATCCTCGAGTTGTGGTAAAATGAAGAAGGCCTTGTATTATTATGATAAGTTATAAAATTCCTAACTGATTGAGAGTTTTGCTGATTCAACCCCGTGTCGGGATTCAAAAATATTTGGGCTACAATAGAAGGCAAATCATTATTAAGCAGCGGAAAAGGACCAGGCTCACCACTTTTCCAGTGAACAGTTGTTCTCTTCAGTATGGTGTAAACACCTTGATCTCGACCGAACGTATAATATCCTACACCAGGGTCAGTAGAGGAGTTCCAACAAGTCAATTTCGTGTGATCGTTCATTTCCATACCTGGGAGAAACGTATCGGTCGGATAATCGAAGCTTTGCCACAATCTCTTATCGTGTTGACCGTCGACCAGTACCAAGTTCCCAGAATCCAACAACTGCAAACTTCTGTTCGAGCTTCTAGACGTGTCAAGAGTTGACACAGGAACACCAACTCCAGTATCGCCATCACACCAGATCTTGATATTCCCATCATCTGCAATACCAAACACTCCAACACACGGATGGACCCACGGCTCGTCTCTATTCGCAACCCAGACAACGGTCCTTGGAATATTCAATTTGTTGTAATACCATATGCCTACATATGTTTTCTCACTACCTTGAGGAGTAAAGAAACCAAGCTCAAATCTGTTTCCACCTGAAACAAGAGTGTCGTAACTGTTGTCAGTTAAGGGAGTACTCACATTAATTGTGTCTGCAAACAGAATTCCCTCACATTCCGAACGATTAAAGGTCAACAACATCACAATGAAGAAGAAATACATCATGATGAATGGAGAATGCATTTGAGGCATATGGCTCAAATGATATACTGATATATTAGTGTATTACGCATTTATTTTCGATCTTTTGCAAACGACTATAACAAAAATTTCTGTCCACAGACCAAGTAGAGTCGAACAATGTATGTGTGCAAAGAAAAGTCTTATAGTGGACAAGCGGTCCTCCAAGAATAGTGCGTCAATGGTTTAGTCTCCCGTAACATACAAAAACTAGTCCACGTTGGTTCCAATTACCTTCATTTTTTTTCTCATGGCAGCTTGACTAATGTCTCACTTACTACAGTCATCATTATAATTAAATAAAGTGCAATCAAACAAAGCCCAATTTCTCTAACATATAAAAAAGAACTACTACATGTTGATCTAAATTACCTTCATTTCATTTGTCCTGTCATGTATATTCAGTGAACCAGTCCACCACAATTTATTTGTATCTACAATAATCACTTTAGTTTATAAATTATTTATAAAATAAAAAAAAAAAAAAAAAAAAAAATAAAAAAGGAATCAGGTTCTTGACTAATGACTATTCAAAGTGGAAATTTCAGGTGGCCCCAATTCTTACTTGTCCATACTCAAAAACTCAATTATTGAGTTGAGCGCATATTTTGTTTTAACTAGATTTTCTACGGTTAGAGACAAGATTTTCTTTTTCCACTGCGAAAAAAGATAACAAAATAAAACATAAAAGAAGAGCAGGCAGAATATTACATTACTGTAGAAACAGCAAATGATTGGAAACCTAGAACAATTTCACTAGTATTACAAATTTCTCTCCTATCTCTTCTCCTTCCACCGCTGGTAGCCGCCGCCTCTCTCCGTCTCCCCGCAGCGGAGCATCAACGCCGCCAACATCTATTCACCGTCGCTGATATAGCATTTCATAATCAAATCTTCTTCTTCAGTTCTTGGGGCATTGCTTAAAAACTGTTAAAATATTATATTTGTTTGAGCAAATATGAATTGAAATAGTAATACGGATAAGAACAAATATACTATTTTCTTGTTTTCTTGTATATCCATCTCAACACAATGGAGCACTTTATATAGTATATAGTACAAGTAAGATTATGAAATGTTACGAGTTACAAGGAATTATGAGCTTATAATGGGGAGTAAATGGTGGGAGTAGTTATGATCATCCACGCTTTTAAGAATTCATAACACTCCCCCTGGATGTCCATCATATATGAAATATGTCTCATTAAAAACCTTGTTAGAAAACCCATTCGGACAAAATCTAATCGAAGGAGAAAAGAATACATATCCATATGAAATTTGCGAGCGTGACACTCCCTAGTTAAAACCTTGTCAAGAAAAACCCATGGGGACAAAAATTTGGTCGAAGGAAAAATAGTATAGTGTTGTTATAAGTAGTGCTCATGTACCCCCTGATTTCGACATAAGACTTTTAATCATCTTCTCAATGAAGTAGTTGACAATACTCCGATAAATGAATATGGTAATTTATTGTTTGACCTTATATATAGCCAACTATATCCGCTTTAAGATCCACGGAATTTTCCATAAAGATCGTGTAATACACATTTTACACTTTTTGCAAATTTGTAATTCTTTCATTATCTTCTCGGGAGCTTAAAAAATCTTCAATTATATCAAATGATTGGACAAACATAATATCACTCAATATATAGATGAGTCTTATCCATTTCTTATTTGTATAAATGGATAAATTTCATTTGATATATCTTCTTTTCGAGATGCATTTTGCCATTTCAATATTTTTCATCTCAAATTATGTCACCAAATAATTGACCATCTTTGTGAGCTCTTCGTGAGTCTCCACAAGATTTAGGTCATTCACATCTATACCATGATAATGGTAAGTCAAATTATTTGATTATCGACAAGGTATTCACTGAGGTGAATGTACCATATTTTGAAGATAATATGTAAATGGATCATTTCTAGAGTCAGACTCACGAAACCTCTTAGTATATGCACAAAGCATTATCAAGTCTTCATTAATTTTATGATCCATGTAGATATGCGATAATTGCATCAATATGATGCATGTCAAGTATTTTTAATATCATCATAAAAATATATTTTCAAAGGCATTCAAATTTACCGCAATGATTTTACCCACTTTTGTACTAGGCTTTGACAACTTTATGTGTGATGACCTCAAGTCAATGTACAATTCATTTCATCAATAATTTCAAATAATCATGGCCAATTGCATTTGTGAATGCATATACTAATGACCAATTAGATGTCAACATCAATTAAAATTTACGAGCTTCAAGCTCTTCAAATAATAAAAATAATTGTACATAGGCTTAATTCCACTTTGCACCCTTGAAATATACCATTTTGGCACTTTGCACCCTCGAAATAAATTAATAGCACTTTGCACCCTCGAAATACAATAAATCATGCATAATGCACCCCAAATGATTTTTTAAAGCTAAAAAATATAAATTTAATATTTGTAGTGATATTTTTTTAGGATGCCAAATGTCAAATATTTTTTTTATTCATCAATCATTTTGAAACTATAAAGTTCAAAAATAAAAATACATTCCATCAACATATTTAAAAATTATATTGTTTTATCAAAATAAAATATTTTACGAAAAAAAATCATTCAGCTATTACGTTATCAAGTTATCTGAAAATTATTTTTTCTTCCAAATATTTTCACCTAATATTTTACAAACAGTGACATAAAAGATCCACAATCGAATAATTTAGTGATAAAAGATTATTTTTTTTATTTTTCTTTTGTAAGATAATGTAGTTTTTTTTTAATAATCCGGTGTAATTTTTATTTTTTCGCACTTTGTCCGCTCGAAATTAGGTTTGAGGTTCAAGAAAACAACAATTTTTTTTTTGTACCCCAAAAAGAAAAACACCAATGAAAAATAAAATTGCCTTTATTATTCAATTGAGGGTGCATTGTGAATGATTTATTGTGTTTTGAGGGTGCAAAGTGCTATTATTATTTTTCGAGGGTGCAAAGTGCCAAAATGGTATATTTCAAGGGTGCAAAGTGGAATTAAGCCTTGTACATATAGTTATTCGATAACATCTTTCGTACTCCCCATATTTCTTTATAATCAATCAAGAGTTCACTATTTCACTTTCCGATACCGGATTCTCCTTAGAGAATTATATTGATATAAATGGGGATTGTAGCCTTTGTGGGTACGATCTCTTGTAGAGATCCATATATTTTCATGTACCATGTATTTTTCTCTTATAGAGAATTTTCTACATTGCATCAATAAAGTTTTTCAGAATACTTTATGTGTTTGAGCTCATTATTTATTTCAATAAAAATGTCCTACATGGACAAACGCGCGCTTTTGAGTTTCACAACGTGGAGGGAGTATTGAGCACAACTTGTCCACTTTATTTTCAAACTCAATATTAACAAATTTAATTTGGTACATGAATATTCATTCGAAAAATAATTTTCAGATCTTTAAGATATTATATCGGTACAACAACAAAATTGAGAACTAATAGTCTCAAATGCCTCTTTATTCACTTAGAGAGCAAGCTAACCATGATTTATCATCAATCAACTCTTTATTGACACTAATAGTTCGATTTATAATAGTCTTGGAAGCTACCATATAATCATCAATGATTTTCTCATCCAAATATGTATTTCATTTATGCCACCATAAGTGGCATGTATTCTCATATCATAGTGATGGATATTGGTGTTGAGGCGTCCCCCAACATCGTCTTTAAGACAAATCCTTTCATGAATGAGATAATTAATAGGATGAGAGTATGATGCTACTAGCGCTAGTAGACTTTAATTGAACGGTATTCACACCACTTATAAGTGTATTAATCATTCGAACCAACATATACATCTTCCCTTCTTATATGCATAAATTATAATTGGTTAGCTGTGTACTATAATCATTTTTCACCCATTTAGGGATTCACGATGCAATCACAATGTGAAAGTTGTCCTTCGAGGACATTCTTTTCATGGAAAATCTAATGTGCAATGTGTCATTCTTGGACATTTTTTCTTGCACTCATTTGCAACATGTGTAATACTTTCAAGTTGTCATTTTATCGATAAATGCATCTAGCATTTTACACATTAAAATTGTTGCAAATGAATTCTTTTTTCTTTTGTACTTAAATATTTCCATGCAAAAATCTAGATGAGACAAAGATCATTTCATATAATTCACGCCGTTATACAAGAACCGACTTCTTATCTCCCTCTTAGCGGCGGGAAAATTGTCTCATTAAAATGACAATTGACAATGTATGCCATAGAAATATCTCCCAGTGGTGCAAAATATTGCATAATAATTAATAAACCATGTGATATAGCTTTTATCTAAATGAAAGTAACATTTGAGAATCTAACAGGTTCGGTACACAAATGACCAAATTTTTAAAATTTTGAAAATTCAGGGACCAAACTGTATTTTTTGAAAATTTAGGGACCAAATTGTAAATTTAGAAAATTTTATGGACAAGGCTGCAAATTTTAAAACTTCGGTGGAAACAGAAAATGCTGAAATGTATTCATAATTGCAGATGATGAGATGAACGAGCTGCATATTCTGAAAAACATTTGGACTAAATTGTAAAATTTTCAAATCTGGTGGACTAAAATGAAAATTTTGAAAATTTTGAAGGAGTAAACTAAATTTTGAAAAAATGAGAATATGCAGAGGGTTTGGAATTTTAACAAGAAAATCAGATCCCCTTTTTTTCGTTTGATTTGAAATTTCAACTCATCCAAACCAATTATATAAAAAAAATCATGTACATACCTCCATAGATATGAATTTGGAGTGAAACTTGCAACTTTAATTGAATTGGTCAATCTCGTGACACCAAAATCAACGCAATTTCTTCTGCTTTTGTGTTGGTGCTTCATAAAACTTATCAACATGCTTTATCGTGAAATGGATATATGACCAATCATTTTTCATATTTTTCATCTCCCTTTCACTTTTAAATGATGAGATAAATATTTATAGTGGATAAACTTGATCACCACGATAGTTATTCATGCCAATATATCTCTTCGAATTTTTTAATATTGTTGATTTCACTTTCAAAGAATAACAATAGTTGAACGAGCTTTGTATCATTTCAATTTTAACTCACAACTCTTGCTCTATTACAATAAGCAATCAAATTTCTTGATTTTGCTATTATGAGTGCAACTTGAGTTTGTATATTGCCACTTCATGATCATAATATAGATCCAAAATATTGCTATTGGGGTAGCATTTCAATTCACAAACTTAGAGAGTTTTCTCTCTTATATATCTCCATAAGTAACTTTATTTTATGTTACTTTTACAAGACACATAACAAAATATTTACTCGTTCTTGAAAATAAAACAATAATTTTGCTCGGTGTTTTCTAGACACATTTTCATTATGAAATATTTGTCTTGTATTTCCAATACACATATATGGATCTTCAACTTCAATGATCCATAACTTATAGTTATGTTTGTTCTTGAACTATCGAGTATATATAATTTCAAATTGCGTGATATGATCTCATATCATTGAATCACAAATGAATAGTCTTTTCGAGTACATATATATATAATCTCAAGATTTGAGTTTTATTGCTTAAAATTATGTACTCGATTTGAGCCTGAAGGCTTCATATAAATCATTATAGTGTTTGATATGAAATAGTAGTACTATAATTAACTCAAATTTTCATATATATCATTGAACCACAAACTGGATAGTTCTTTCGAGTACAACATACTATTCAAATATCAAGGATTGAGTTTTATACCTTGAATTTATATACTCGATTTAGGCCTCAAGCCTTTATATTTGGTACTTAATCGTAAAATAATGGTACCTTGAGTGGGAAATACCCATTAACTCAAATATTCAATTTTGAGTATCATCACTTAGACCTTGAGTCTAATATATTCAATCGAGATATCTAGTCTTTAAATTTAATCTAGGCAAGCCTTTATATTTAATATTCCTCCATATAAGCTTTCAAGCTTTCATATTTAAACTAGGCTTTGAGCCTAAAATTTATGAACTTCGAGTTCTTTTTCGATTGATGGAGCTTTTCAAGTTGCATAAACTAGAGAGAAAGTGGTTTTTCTTTTTTTTAATATACCACTCAAGTCTTCGAGACACTTCATTGCACGTGCTTGATTTGGGCTTCAAGCCTCAATATATAATAAACATCGTTATAGTACTTTGATCATGAAAGAATAGTACTATATATAAATGGGGAATGCCCTCTAACTCAATTGTTCAAGAGTCTTATCATTTAGACTTAAAGTAAAATATACTCGATCGAGAATTTTAATATTGTATATAATATAGGCTATAGGCCTATAATCATCCCTTTTATTTTAGAACATCATGTTCAAAATTCGCACAAGAGACAACTCTGGCTGATCCGAGTATTTTAAGAATATCTCTCTCGATCGAGATCCAATTTCGATGATTCAAAATGTTCCGAAAAACCAACAGAAAATTCTACAAGTTTTGCATTTTGAATTTTCTGAAATTCAGACAGTATCAGGTCCAAAAATAGACATTGAAGTATAGACTCGTGAATTGCACGAAAAATTCACCTACAACAAAATTAAGATGATTAATATTTAATTAATTTAAAACAACAATTAAATATTTGAAATCAACCCCCTCTTCATCTTCTATGGTTAAGAAGTAATTATCTTCTTTGGATCATCTTTACTCGATTATGAAAATAAAACAATTGTGCTGATAACGTGTTGAGAAACTATTAAAGAAGAACAAAACAAAGATGAATTGACATAGTAATATAGAGATAAACAAATATATTATTCTGTTGTTCTTCTTGTGTATCCAACTCAATACAATGGAGCACTATATATAGTACAAGTAAGACCATGAAAGGTCATGAGTTACAAGAAATTTTGAGCCTGTAATGGGGGCTAATGTAAAGGAAAAGAATCAAGGCTTGCGTTTAGCCCTTTGACCAGCTGATTTGTAACGGATGAATCACAAGATTCCAGCCTCTAATTATTTGCTGAAATTCAGCACCATAATTGTATATGACTAATTTAGAAATTTAGTGTACATCTCATCTCTAGATCAAGTCTTCTGTAACTATTTATACACACATAGTATGTGAATGAAAAGTGTGTCTGGTTTCATTGTACTGTGTAAATCTTATATGGTATCACGAGTTTTTCTCTCCCACGAGAATTGATCCAAACCTTACTTCAGCAAAATGTCTTCACCCACCAACCCCGTTTCTTCACCCACCATGTCTCAGTTAATTGCAATTAACGCCGCCTCACAGTTACCATGGAAACTCACACCCTCCAATTACCCTTCTTGGAAGGCTCAATTCGAGTCTCTTTTAATCGGCTACGATCTCATTGGATACATTGATGGGACTCATTCTTGCCCACCTATATCCAGTGCCTCTTCCACTGAAGACATTACCACCCATTTAATTTGGGTTCGTCAAGACAAGCTTCTTCTCAATGCAATTTTTGCCTCGGTTTCAGAGTCCATCATGCCAATGATTGCGACATCTCAAACTTCGACTGAAGCTTGGTCTCGACTTGTTCGCCTCTACGCGAGTAAATCCCGAACTCGTGTGATGCAACTCAAGGAAGAGCTCACTCTCATGCAGCGTGGAAGTCGGACGGTGTCCGAATTTCTTCATGCCATCAAGTCACTTTCTGATGAGCTTGCTGCAATTGATCGTCCTCTGTCAGCCGATGATATCACCCTCTATGTTCTTCATGGTCTTGGTCCTGATTTTCGCGACATCGCTGCCCCAATTCGTGCTCGAGAAACTGCCTTGTCTTTTGAAGAACTACATGATCTTCTTGTTGGTCATGAATCTTATTTGAAGAGATTGGAATCAAACAACACCTCTCAAGTTGTTACAGCACATTCAACCCAACGATGGAATAACAACAAATCCAAACAAAAGAAGGATTATCCAAGGAACAACTCTTCCAACAATCGACAATATTCTCAAAGAGGTTATCGCCGAAATCACAACGTTGGACAAAAAGTTATTTTCTGCCAGATATGTGACAACTCTGGTCACAGTGCGAAACAATGCTCCTTATTTCGCTCATCACATGCCACTGCCAACTACACATCCGCAGCAAGAGGAAAAGAGAAACCTTGGCTCGTCGACTCCGCAGCATCTCACAACATTACTTCTGACATGACCAAACTGACCATCAATCCTGAATATGACGGTACAGACGAAGTTCAAATTGGTGATGGGTCAGGTTTGAAAGTCACGCATGTTGGGTCGATGAATTTAAAATCCTCTAACAAAAAATTTGTCCTAACCGATACACTTTGTGTTCCACAAATTAGCAAAAATCTTATTTCCGTTCATCACTTTACTAAAGCTAATAATGTGTATCTCGAATTTCACCCTTTTTTTTTTCTTGTGAAGGATCGGACCACGGGGATGACTCTTCTTCAAGGCCGATGTGAGAGTGGTGTATACCCCTTTCCTGTTGATCTACAGCTCTCTGGATCCTCTATTCAAGCTCATGTCAGTGTTCGTACATCTCTTAATGGTTGGCATAATAGATTCGGTCATCCTTCTCCCAAAATTGTTAACCAGTTAGTTAAAACATTTACCTTACCTGTCATTTCTATGCCGTCGTCATCTTCCTTGTGTACCTCTTGCTCATGCAATAAATTACATAAGTTACCTTTTGCCGGTTCAAGCCTTATTAGCACTAAGCCTCTTGAGTATGTTTACTCTGATGTATGGGGACCAACTCCCTCCCCTTCAATTGATGGTCATCGTTATTATGTCATTTTTATTGATCATCATACTAAATATGTCTGGTTATATTTGTTGCGTCTCAAATCTGATGTTTTAACGATATTCTCCAAATTTCACAAAATTGTAGAAAATCGTTTTACCACCAAGATTCAACATCTTTACACAGACAATGGTGGAGAATTTGTCGCTCTTCGTCCATATTTGTCAAATCATGGCATTAGTCATCTCACTTCTGCCCCACATACTCCAGAGCAAAACGGTACTTCGGAACGACGACATAGACACATTGTAGAAACCGGTAAAACTCTCCTCCATCAAGCTAATCTTCCTGACACCTATTGGTCACATGCCATGCTAACGGCAGTCTACCTAATAAACAGGTTGCCTACCCCCATATTAAACAATAAGTCCCCTTTTCAAGCCATCTTTCATTGCTCACCAAATTACACAAAACTTCGCATTTTTGGGTGTCTATGTTATCCATGGCTTCGTCCATATAGTACAAACAAATTACAGTCGCAGTCTCTTCCTTGTGTGTTTGTTGGCTATTCTACTAGTCAAAGTGCTTATCTGTGTTATGATCCCGTATCTAAAAAATTATATACATCCCGTCATGTTTTGTTCGATGAAACTATTTTTCCTTTTGCTAAAAACAACTTGTTTCACTTTGAAAATTGTTCTAACCAAGAGTCATCCACACGAGCACTGACTGAGCATACTACGGGACCAGCAGGGCCAACGTTCATCAGCGTTCAGGGAGGCACTCCTCCATCGCCTCGACTTTTGTCTTCCTCTACATCTGATACTTCTAGCCCCACTACAGATGGTTCCACTATGCCTGTTCCTTTACCACAACAATTGCCGACTCTTGACAATCGTGATGTTGTGCCTCAAAACAATGTTGATGGTTCAGATAGAAGCACCAATACTACTCATTCAGATTTGCCTCGGGTTCGCACCATTACCGCACGGTCAATGAATAATGTTTTCAGACCTAAACAATTATTTCTTGTGAGCAAACACCCGTTACCGCCGTCTATTGAGCCGACTTGCTTGTCCCAAGCCTTAAAGGATCCTCGTTGGCGTCAGGCCATGGCTGATGAGTTTACAGCTTTAGTTCGACACGGAACTTGGGATCTTGTTCCACACAATTCTCGTTACAATCTCATCGGGTGCAAGTGGGTTTACAGAGTGAAGTACAATGCTGATGGCGCAATTGATAGATTCAAAGCTCGCCTTGTGGCTAAGAGATTTCACCAACGTCCAGGAATAGATTTCAAGGAGACTTTTAGTCCAGTTGTAAAACCCGCAACTATTCGCAGTGTTCTTGCTTTAGCGGTAACAAAACGATGGTCTATTCGTCAACTTGATGTCAATAATGCATTCCTACATGGCTCACTCGAAGAGGATGTTAATATGACCCAACCACCTGGATTTGTTGATGCTGCCCATCCTTCATTTGTTTGCCGGTTACGAAAATCGCTATACGGACTTAAGCAAGCGCCACGTGCCTGGTACCACGCTCTCAAGGATTTTCAGCTATTTATAGGTTTTAGCAACTCTCGGGCTGATTCTTCCCTATTCATCTATAGTTCAGATGACGTACTGGCTTACTTCTTGGTTTATGTGGATGATTTAATCATTACCGGCAACAAACCCGCTTTTATTCAGCACGTCATTCATCAACTAGGGACAAAATTTTCGCTCAAGGATCTTGGCAATCTTCACTATTTTCTTGGTGTTGAAGTCCTTCCCACCTCGTCTGGTATCTTTTTAACTCAACACAAGTACATTAGAGATTTGCTGAACAAAACCAAGATGGAGGGAGCTAAGGATGTTTGCACACCAATGTGCACCTCCACTCCTCTTCATCTTAATGACGGCACACCCTCTGTGGACTCAACTGAATATCGACGGGTAATTGGTGCTCTTCAATATTTGTCACTAACGCGGCCAGACATTGCCTTCGCCGTCAACAAACTTGCACAGTTCATGCATAAACCCAGCAATACGCATTGGACAGCCGCAAAACGTCTACTTCGCTATCTTAAAGGAACCGTCAATTATGGTATCTTAATCAATAAGTCAGTCTCGATGGACCTTCGTGCCTACTCCGATGCTGATTGGGCCGGAAATAGGGATGATCGGTCTTCCACTTCGGCTTATGTGATCTTTCTTGGTACTAGCCCAATCTCATGGAGTACCCGAAAACAACGTGCTATTGCTCGATCATCCACAGAGGCTGAATATCGAGCCTTGGCCACGGCTACCTCAGAAATTGCATGGCTGCAGTCCCTCTTTCGTGAACTGAGGGTTAACCTTCGTGCCCCTCCTTCTCTGTTATGTGACAATATTGGTGCTACTCAGTTAAGCTTGAACCCCGTACATCACTCTCGGATGAAACATATAGCAATTGACCTGCACTTTGTCCGTGACTATGTTACCAAAGGCTTACTCAGTGTATCTCACGTTCACACCACTGATCAGCTAGCGGACCTTCTCACAAAGCCAATGAGCCGGTTACGACATCAATGGCTACTTTCCAAGATTGGAGTTACTGATGGCACCTCCATCTTGAGGGGTCGTGTAAAGGAAAAGAATCAAGGCTTGCGTTTAGCCCTTTGACCAGCTGATTTGTAACGGATGAATCACAAGATTCCAGCCTCTAATTATTTGCTGAAATTCAGCACCATAATTTATATGACTAATTTAGAAATTTAGTGTACAGCTCATCTCTAGATCAAGTCTTCTGTAACTATTTATACACACATAGTATGTGAATGAAAAGTGTGTCTGGTTTCATTGTACTGTGTAAATCTTATAGCTAAATGGTGGGAGTAGTGGTGAGTAATGGTGATCATCCACACCTTTAAGAATTCATAACAAAATTTATTGTTTAGTTAATTAAATGTTTAATATTAGTTTAGTAAAATAATTAGTCAAATAAGTATTCTGTGATTATAGGATACTTAGTTAGTTGTTAGTAGTGGGTTAGTGTTCCCTGAAATTAGGATAAGTTTGTTAATTAGTTTTCTATTTAAGTTGTAACATTCTGCTTATGTTAAATGAAAAAACACCGTTTATCGGTTTTTCCAATAGTGGTATCAGAGCCATGGCCCATTCTTAACCATGTGGTGGAAATTGCCAGAATCTGTGTGAAATTTCCGGAGGTGAGATCTCTGTGCTGAACAAAAAATGGTTAGATCCTGGTGGCAGGCGGCTCGACGAGCTCCAGGTGGGAGGCTCAGTGTTTGAAACAAAGATGGTGTGAGCCCCAGGCGCAAATTGAGGGGAGGCTCGGTTGTCCTTTGTGGTCCGACTTATGTGGTCATTTGTTCGAGGGGAGGATTGTTGAGGTGCAAACAATGTCCCACATCGGTTTAATATGGGAAAGATCACTCATTTATAAGGAGGGGCGATAGCAACTCCATTGGTATGAGGCCTTTTGGGGAAACCCAAGAGCAAAACCAGTTGGGTCCGGCCCAATCTGGACAATATCATACCAATATGGAGTTTGTGTTATCTCGACGTGACCAAACAGTGGTATCACCCCAACAGTGGTATCAGAGCTTGGATCCTGTGATCCAAGTTTTTTTATTATGTAAAGTTTTGCGTATCTTCTCTATCTCTTGGGCAGCACCTCTCTTTTTGTGAGATTAAAAAAAAAAAAAAAAAAAAAGAGTGAGAACGACTGAAAGATCGAGGGAGAGTGATTCAAAACCCTCTAGTTTGGCGAGAAAGTTTTGCAAGAGGAGAATGAATAGTAGATTTCTACAGTTCATGCTCCAACTTCGTGGTCCATCTCTCTTGACGGGGCGGAAATCTGGGCAAGAAAAGTTACAAATGCTCCACCTTTCTTAAGTAAAATCTAGGATTCAAGGCGGAAGCTTTGGGTGGCCGACGATACACCTAGCGCTCGGAGGAGCCGAGCCATACGTGGTTGATGATACCCGACCCGCAATGGAGCACAATTGTAGCTGCATCAAGTCTGATAAGTTCTTGAATAATGAGCAGCAGCAGCAACATGCAAACCTCGATTTCTACGGGCGAACACTCGATTATACAGTCTTCTTAATTTCGATGGGGCAGAGGCAGCCTAGATTCGGCAACTACGAGGTCGTACAAGGTGACATAGAGTCTTGAATGTTGAGATCCATGCCAAAGAATTGAAGGATTGTTGACGTTGGCGAGGGCAAAAGGAATCAGACCATTTGTAACACCGTCGAGGCACCCAAGGCCAAATCCGATACAGACGGGGCGACACTCGGCAAAGGACCACGCGTTTGGCAAACTCGGCGGAGATTATGATTTCGGCAACTGCAACCATTTTTTGCGAAGGAAAGCATGTTTAGTCTGACCTGCAAACTCACTAGAAAGATTAGCAAAGATATGGCAGAGAAGATCATGATTGGCAACTTTGGGCAGTAGAGCAGACCGATCGAAGAAGTCGAGCCATAATCGGTTGATGATAGCTCGCTATGTTGCAATGTGCAGATTGGTTGATCATAAAAATAATTTTTGTGATGGGGCACAATATGATGAGCTAACTTTCATGTGCATGGAGAAGAGGAGTTGAAAAATTGACAGAAGATGTCACCAGTGAAGCACCAGAAAGACGTGCATTGGCTTGTTCCTTTTGAAGGAAGATATTACTCCTTAAAATTTTGTGCACCAGCTACCTCGCAGAGAGAAGTTTGATGATCATATGATCTTATTTGTTTGGTGATGAGAGTACGGAAAATTTTGAAATCAGCCGTAGCTGATGAATACAATGTAATTTGAAGATGAGAACATTGTGGAATACTTCTTTGAATTAGAAGTAGTGATATTAGCAAAAGCTAATATATTTCGTGAGTAAAAGAAATCATTTTGTATTAGTGGAGATTGACTGAGGGAGACGTTCGAAAAGTTGCGTTCGTCCAAAATTGATGAAGTGTCAATCAATGAAGATTGGCGGGAAGAGGCGTCGAAAAGTCCGTTCGTCCAAAATTGATGGAGTGTCAATCGGTGAAGATTGACGGAGACGTTCGAAAAATTGGCGTTCGCCCGAGTTAGAGTGTTTGAGGCATTGGTTCTCAATGTGAGGAATTTGATATATGTTTTTTAGCAAAAGAAGATATCGAAGTAGAACAATAAATCTCAGTGTAAACTGTTTTTCGCAGAAATCAGTTTAAGGGAGAGTGTTACAATATTAGATTTATTGTTTAGTTAATTAAATGTTTAATATTAGTTTAGTAAAATAATTAGTCAAATATGTATTCCGTGATTATAGGATACTTAGTTAGTTGTTAGTTGTTAGTAGTGAGTTAGTGTTCCCTGAAATTAAGATAAATTTGTTAATTAGTTTTCTATTTAAGTTGCTTATGTTAAATGCAAAACACCGTTTATTGGTTTTTCCAACAAAACCCCATCTCCCACTAATTTAGTAATTTACTTATTTATATCTCATGACAAAATTACAAGGCTTATATACATTTTATATAGGGGAAAATTATTGAAGTATTAAAATTTTGTGAAAATATATTGTCAAACTACGGTCAAACGGTTTTCTATTTTTATATTTTGCTTGTACAAAAGGTGAATCTTTCGCCCCCGGGCCCCATCCTTCCATTCGACAAGTATTTGAGGGAGAAATGTAAATCATGGTAATTTAACTGCCTGTTAGTATTTTTATATTTTGCTATTTTCATTTTTAATTAGTTATTAGTTATGGACATATCTTTTTTTTTTTTTGGTTTTTTGTGCATAAGTCCTTTAACCAAGCATCTTTATTATTCTAGGTTTAGGGGCTATATCTCTTTCACCAATAAGCTCATCATTTTAATATTTATTATAAATAAAGGAAACATTCATGTATATGCCTATATTATCCCCAACCCTTTATACCTAATTCTTAATCATAACCCCAATTTAATCAATTTTGTCCACAAAAATCCAATTTTGACTTTTTTTTTCAAAAACTTTTTTTTTTCAAATTTTTTTTTGCCACCGGATTCCGGCGTTGACTTTTCGATATATTATTTTTTCTTCCGAATTTTTACGCCGGTTTTCGGCGTTGACTTTTTTCTTTCTTTCTTATCTTTTCTTCCGGATTTTTTCGCCGGTTTCCGGCGTTGACCGGCGGTCTCCGGTGTTGACTTTTTTAGTGTTTGTTTAAGTTACTTTTTTTTGTTTTTTTTTTTTGTTTTTTTTTTTTGTTTTTTTTTACGTCCGCCACTAAACGTTGACCGTAATTGTGCTGTCGCTGACAGTAAATTAACGTAATTATACAGTCAATGACAGTTAATTAACGTAATTGTACTGTCGCTGACAATACATTTATGTAATTGTTCTGCCATTGAAAGTAAATTAACGTAATATCTTTTTTGTTTATTTTTTGTTATTTTTTTTTATTTGTTGACAAGTCAACGTAATTATATTACTGCCGTTGAAAGTAAAATAACTGTAAACACAATAATATTACTGTCAACAACATCAATATTTTTTTTTTGGTTTTTTGTTTTGTTTGAGTTATTCACGGAGTAACGTAATAATATTACTGTCTATTATTGTAATATTACTGTAAACACAATAATATTACTGTGGTTGACGGTAATATTACTATTGCTATATAATATTGTTGTTAACCACATCAATATTATTATTTTGTTTGTTTGAGTTATTCACGGATCGGAGTAACGTAATAATATTACAGTTTATTATTGTAATCTTACTGTGTTGACGGTAATATTGTTGTTGTTATACTAATATTAATGTCACTCACAGTAATATTAATTCTTTTGGCTTTTTATTATGTTTACATTTGTTGAACGGTCAACATAGTAATATTACTCTATTACAAAATAATAATGAGTTTTGTTCTGTTAATATTACTGTGCTAGAGATTAATATAGCAATATTACTGTGTTAAACTGTAGTTTAGTTAATTTTACTGTGTTTAACAGTAATATAGTTAATATTACTGTCAATCATAGCAATATTGTTGTTTAAACGAAAAAAAAAGTTACAGAAAGAAACAAAAGAAAAGAAAAAAAATCGAAAAAGTCAACGCCGGAGATCGGCGAAAAAATTCGGAAGAGAATTTTTTTTTTGAAAAGTCAACGCCGGAATCCGGCGGGAAAAAAAATTGAATTTTTTTTTTGAAAAAAAAAAGTTTAGATCAAAATTGAATAATTTGTGAAATTTGGGGTCAAATTGAGGTTAAATAAAGTTAATGATGAAATTAGAGCATATTAAAGTATGAGGGGTTATTTTAGTCATTTACATAAATCTGGACCATGTGTAGACTTATTGGTAAATGAGTTTTTTGTCTGAATCTCTTTATGAATAAGTATCCATTGATGAACTTATTTGTCATTGACCCCCTTTTTTTTTTTCAACAAATCGAATATGGCATAGCTGATATTATACTTTTTCTTTAGATATTATTTTGATTTTCTAAGCATATTATGTCTTCATTTTAGAAAGTTTCAAATTTTAATTCGTTAATTTGATGTTCTCAAATCTTATCTTTATATATAGAAGAAAGGTTTTGCCCCGAAACCTTAATACTATTTTTGTGAAATATTTGTAACCCTAGGGGTATCTTTGTCCATTTATCTTGAGAAGTTTCTTTTTTTTTTTTTTGTCCGACTATTTTTCCTGCACGTTCTCCACAATAAATTAATGAAGAAAACCGCATTTGCAAAACTTCCCATGTTGTGTTGAAAGCTCGATCGTGCACACAGTTTTTTTTGTCGGTTTCTTCTTACAAATTTTCTCTCCTGTAAGGTACAGCCCTACATCTTTGCACACACGTTCAAATAAGTTTTTCTCATAACTTCACGAACTATCCCCCCCCCCCCCCCCCCCCCCCCCCCCATTTTATATTTCATCAGGCGCTGCGATTCTTCTGCAATCATCTGTTTTGGGCGATTATTCAACAAGCAATACGATCAGAATTCTCTGAGTTAAGTAATAGTTGCATAGAATGGAATTCTTGGACCCGCCATGCGCACTTTTCGACACCGGGTACTGGTCTTGGGTGGACGCCGTTTGCAGCTCTCTCAACAATCCCATTCTTGCACTACCTACCAGGTAATTCTTTGCGGATTATGTTTTTCTTTATTTCTTATGCCTTTGATTTTTAGGAATTTTTGCGTAAATTTCTTGAAGAAAGAGGATAGTGACCACTCACCTATGCTGAGGATGAATAAAGGTTTGTACCAATTTTAGTTAATTTATGTTAACTCTTCTCACGTTTGATCTTTCTAGGAAAACACTTTTCTTTGGGATTTCTGTGGAAATAAAGTTGGGTTATTTATTGTTGTGTTTATGTTCATCAAGTCTAGAATGTCGGGGATATTTTTCCGAAAGTTAACTAAATGTTGTCGGAAAAGGTAGTAATATACCTATTGATATACAACTCATTTCTTCGACTTGCTTATAAATTTAGAATTGATGGATGTAAAACCTTGACCTTATACAAATTATGTGATTGGTTTTCTGATATATTCTCTTTGTTTTAATTTTTGCTCAAACTTTATTTGTCTCCAGGTATGTTACAAACCTTAGTACTTGAAACAAAGATTGCTTCATGAGCTGCAACGCCAATTCAACGGCGGTATTTGTAGCTCCACCTCTTGAAACAAGGTTACTTCGTGTTTATATTTTTTTAGATGTAGTTAATATATTTTTATTCATTAATCTATTTTTTTTTAGTTTCCTTATCCTTTTTCCTTCTAATTTACTTTTAATGTCCATTGACATAATATTTTAGGTAATCTATCTAGAAATAATTAAAAAAAATTGGAATTTTGTTTTTCAGATTTTACGCGGCGGAATTGGTACTGGCATTGGAATATCGCCATAAGTTAGGTATCACTTATATAAAAATTGAAGACCATTGTTACAAATGCTTAATTGTAGGAAGTGTGTTGGATTTGAATTGGTGAGTTTGTGATTCTAAAGCTTTTTGTGATTATGTTATATATATATATATATATATATATATTTTTTTTTGTATAAAATCAATCATCGATGGTTTCTTTTACCCGAAGGTTTCGGCATTGTTGAGTGCTTCATAAATGGTCACTGAAGTGTAATTATGATTCAGAATGCAGTATTTATACATGATTATGTTTTCTCTTCTTTTTGTTGAACTTTGCAGATTGAATGATAGTTGATGGTCGGTCAAGCCCTACGGGAAGGAGATTATCATGTTCAGAGAGGCGTCCAGCAGATACAAATATATTGCTAGAGGACTAGGTATAAAAATTAACTTAATATTTTTTAACTAGGTATTCATATAATTTGTAACAAGTATATTAAATTTGTTATCTAATATAATTTTTCCATATTCAGTGCTAACCTTTTTTGACTGTGCAACGGAGGTATAATGTGTATACAACACCTAGATTATACTATATAAAAACACTGTACAAAATAATGAAAGGAATAATTTTTTGGAAGCCATTTATATGCATGTGAATGAATATAATTATAAATGGAAAACTTGAATTTCTGTTTATCAAGTTTGGCGATTGTTTGTTAATTAGTTTTTTAACCTGGTATTTGCTTCGTTTTACTTTTGGAAAGTTAATTGAAATCAATATGCTTTTTTTAAATTGTAATGAATTATCATGTTTTTCCACGTTTTCGTCTTCAAAAATTTCAAATATTGTTTTCTGCCTTTTCTTTAATGTTTTGGTTACATGTTACCATTGCTATAAAGAAAGACTATATGTAGAGAAAAATAATATCTACATAAATTGCTTTTAGCATATACAATATAATATACAATGTTACTTATAATTTTTAGCAGTAATTTGTAGTAAAAATTGTGTTTAACGTGTCTAATTTCAAGGACAATAAAAACTGATGTCATTATAATATTTAGGTAATGAAAATATCCAATTTACAATAGGAAATTGCTGCTAAAACTACATTGTATATTATTTAGTGGAAAACTTGCAATTTCAATTTATTTATTGCATATTATTTAGTGGAAAAATAAAAGTCATTATTTGTATTCTATAGATAATGAATCCATACACCAAGGATGATAATAAAAACGGCTAATAGTTTATCCCGTGCATCGCACGAGGCAATTACTAGTCTTATTAGTAAAAGGAAGGTTGTTCTGGTGAAACCCTAGGGTTTTTTTTCCCGCTCATTTTATGGCTACATTTGTCATTTAATTATTTTTTACTTTTATTATTTATTATTTCAATTTTCATTTAAACTAATTACGTATCTTTTAATGATATATATAATTTATTTTTTTTATTTGAGTAAATTCAAGTCCATTACAAGGGGAAGTAGGGGAGGGGGGGACTCGAACCCTAGACCGTTACCCTATTGGTAAAGGCTAGGTACCAACTCTCCTAATGAGGGTTGGTCTTTTAATGATATATTATTGTGTGATGAATTCTTTTATACCATTTATTTATTTAATTTTTTATTTATTTCAATTTTCATTTAAACTAATTTTAATGATATTTTAATTCTAAACTAATTACGTTTTTCAAGGAATTATCCCGATTTTCTGGCTACATTTGTCATTTAATTATTTTTTACTTTTATTATTTATTTCTTACTTTTATTATTTTATTATTTCAATTTTCATTTAAACTAATTACGTATATTTTAATGATATATTATTGTGTGATGAATTCTTTTAAATTCGTTGTATTGGATTCGTTGATGAATTATGTGATAATTTTAAATGAAATCCTTTTAATTTATATTGTTATGCTTAATCAGTGAAAATTAGGTAGGCCGAGGAAGCTACTATTGGTTCTTCATATTGTTTTATCTGTTGCAATATTATGCTTCCAACTTTGATTATTGTCTGCAGTTCGTTTAGCAATTATTGGCAACAATCCAAATTCTACATAATATTCTAATTTCCCCCCTTAAGCTTTGCCCTTAGTTTATAGATAGCTAGAACCACTTCAATGGTAGATAATAATTTATCAAACTTTAAAGGCAAACCTGTAATTCTATAAATTTTTTTATTTATTTTCCATTTTCTCCAACTGTCCGATTACTAAATGTCCGTTTATTGAAATATAAAATATGTCATTTTATTGTCGATTACCACTCCTTTGCACTTCTATTCAATGTTTATTTTTTGTTCTTATTCTATTATCATGTTCTTCGTTCTTTCTTCTTCTTAGTAGAGCATTTTGAAAGACAAAAACCTGTACAATAACATCCCTACATACGTAAAGAAAAATATCGACCACAAGGTACGTATTGTTTTCTTAGTTTATTGTTTGTTAAACTCTCTCCAAATCTAATTTTATACCCTCTTGGAATTTAAATTTTAATGTGAAATTGTCGGTATTTCTTCCATTAAGGATTTATTTGTTTCACTATTATTATTTGTTGGTGGATTAAACTATTTAAGTGCTTGCAAATCAAAATTTGGGGGATAGAGATTTTAGGGAATCAAAACTTTTCCAGTTAGTTATGTTTATTCGCATGAAATTTAACCAATATTTGTATCATTTATGAACAATGTTCTTCTGAAAATTCTTTTATTTATGTATTGAGAGTTTCCTTCAAAGAAAAGATGTGTATCGTTTCATTTGTAATTTCTTAACAACTAAACGTAAAAATTAATTTAATTTCGTCATTTGCATCATTAATGTCTACCTATACTAAATATTTTTTTCATGCGTTTGTGTTTTTTTATAAAAGATTGATGAAGATTAAAGAATGCTAGCTAGCTGACAGCAGTTTGTAAGGTTCCCACAACTAGCAAGTGTTAGGGTTATACACTCAATGTATTACTCCAAAGTTGTGGCGTATAACCAAGCATCTCAATTATCAAAAAAAAAAAAAAAGCATCTCAGTCAAATGGTAATATGTTTTCAATATATTTATGTATCTTTTATTCTGGACATCTAATATTTTTACAAAAATTACATTTCAGTTTTATGAATAAGAATATTTTTAATTCATTTTTTTTTTTGTATTCTTAAGTTTTCTGGCCTGGTTGACATAATAATAATATCACTGCACTAAGTCATATACAAAATATTTAAAGAAACTTTTTGAAAATCTCGAATCGTGTACATTTTTCATTAATTATATTAAATATTTTTTTTCCATATATTTTTATTTTTATGTGTTTCTTTTTAAATAATCTCTAAAAATACAAAAATTTCGTGCATCACAAATCTAAAGTTAGTTTTGTGTTTACAGTTAAGCATCTCATTTAAATGGTCATATGCTAAGTCTATAAAGCTAACTTAAGTCAACTCCCATACTCCAATCCAGTAGCATTTGAAACTGTACAACATTTTGTTATTAATTATTTTGAATGTTGACTAGGTTTATGAGATTCTACACCCGGTTAAATACACCATATAGTTTTAAACCGTACATCTACATAAATAACTATCCACTAAGCGCACATACATATGGACGTGTGTGTTATTATATGTAGATCTACGGTTAAAAACTACATGGTGTAATTCACTAGGTGTAGGTTCTACAAAAATTCAACCCCTAAAAATTATATTGGTAGTGATAGGGACTACAAGTGTACAACCAAGTGATTGTTACTGTGTTAATTTTATTAGATGCATTGAATTGTTCGTTGCATGCTGGGAAAATAATCGACAATATAATTATGCAATATTTTTTTTGCTTATTATGATGTATCATGAAATTTTGACTAGAAAAGTTCTTTATTTCCATTTTTTTATGGTCTTTCTGCAATTAATAATATAAACTATTCTAATTTTGACACCTTAAATTTATGATATAAACGAAATATTATTTTGCATTAATTTTATTCTAATCCCGTGCATCGCACGGGTAAAATTACTAGTTATATATAAAAGGGGTTATATGAGATAACCCCCTCATACAAATTCCTTAGAGGCCTAAATCCATATTTTTATTTACTATGAGGGATAACCCCCTCATTAAGGTTAATACCTCATTTACCCTTATTATATTTATAAAAATATAATTAAAATAAATGATTAAAGTAACTCCCCTAAAATAACTCCCCCTAAATCTCTCACCAACTCCCCCAAATCTCTCGTTAAATGCAAGTCACGGCATTTCATTTTCCTTTTGATTCTTTTTACAATCTTTTTAGAATTTTGATTTAAAAAATATATTTTTTTTTTTTTCAATTTTCATTTTTCTAATTGGTTTTTTTATCCAAGTTTAACAATAAAATTGAAATCCACTAACATACTCATTGAACACCACTATAAATTCATCTTTTACAATCTTTTTGTAATTTCGATTTAAAAAATATATATTTTTCTTTTCAATTTTCATTTGTTTTAATTGGTTTTTTTTACCGCAAGTTTAATAAAAAATTGAAATCCACTATATACTTATTGAAAACCACTATAAATTCATCGAAAACCACTATTCGATTAAAGTAGAAATCAATATGAAAATATCGTAATCAACTTTAATATTAATATAATGCACCACAAACGTATCGAAATCAAATAAAAATTTACATAATCCACTACGAATTAACGTAATCCATTACAAAATTATTAAAATCAATACATTAACGTAATATATGGATTGAAATCCTCTACATACTCATTGAAAACCACTATAAATTCATTGAAAAACACTATTCGAGTAACGTAGAAATTGGTATGAAATTATCCGTAATCAACTTTAATATTAATATATTGCACTACAAATGCATCGAAATCGAATAAAAATTTACATAATCCACTACGAATTAACGTAATTCATTACAAAATTAAAAAACATCCACTACAAAGTTATCAAAATCCACTTTATAGGTTAAAGTAATCCACTACAAAATTAACATAATATATGGATTGAAATCCACTACATACTCATTGAAAACCACTATAAATTCATCAGAAGCCACTATTCAATTAAAGTTGAAATTAGTATAAAATTATCGTAAAATCAACTTTCATATTAATATAGTGCACTACAAACGTATCGAGATCGAATAAAAATTTACATAATCCACTACGAATTAACGTAATCCATTACAAAATTATCAAAATCCACTACAAAGTTATCAAAATCCACTTTATAGGTTAAAGTAATCCACTACAAAATTAACATAATATATGGATTGAAATCCACTACATACTCATTGAAAACCACTATAAATTCATCGAAAACCACTATTCGATTAACGTAGAAATCAGTATAAAATTATCGTAAAATCAACTTTCATATTAATATAGTGGACTACAAATTAAACGTATCGAGCCGAATAAGAATTTACATAACCCACTACGAATTAACGTAATCCATTACAAAATTATCAAAATCCACTACAAAGTTATCAAAATCCACTTTATAGGTTAAAGTAATCCACTACAAAATTAACGTAATATATGTTTAATCCACTGAAAACTTATCGTAGAAAAACACTTATGCATCAACAACAAACCTATCAAAATCCACTACAAGCTTCCGAATTTATGATAGTGTTGCTCGTGGTTTTCGTTAGGTTAGAGTAACCCGGTGATAAACACTACAAACTTATCATCACTCAACATCGTCCCACTTGCTCCCATCACCCGCTTGTGCAAGAACCTAAATCAAAGAAAAATAAGACAACAACGTGTCAATTTAATTCATTCACTAAAAATCGGTCTCCAAAGCAAGAATTTAAAATCCACTATAATCTCGTCAAAACCCATACAAAAATTCTCGAAATCCACTAGAATATTAACATAAGCCACTACGAAATAGGTTAATCCACTAAAAAATTACAACAAAAGTGTAATAACAAATACTCAAATAGTGATCGAAAACATGAAGGAGCCTCAAAAGTATATTGAAAATCTCATATATATATATAATACCTCATTCAACAATTCGACTAGTTGTCACTTCTATTTTATTAACCATCATATAGTTTATTTATGGATATAGAGAAAAAATGACAGCAACAAAAACAGCAGCAAACCAACATCTTAAACAGCTACAAATTAAAACTTGTGAAGAGAATTAACTGGAGAAATTGAAATTAAAACTATGGTCGATTCTTATGAAGAGAATTAACTGGATAGTGTATACACATAAAAAGTGGTTCAACTGAACTTTTAATGCTACCAATCATCAACAATCAAAATCCAGTACAACACTGTAATTCAATTTAGTGTTCAAACAACTACAATCGGAATCGAAATATAATTATCAAACACGACAAATTAAAAAAGTAATTTCAAAAATAAATTGAATTTACCTAGTGTTATTTTGGGAATCGGCTCGACACCACCTCCAGCAGCTTTGTAGCGCTCCTCGGCCAGATACAAGAGCCGCTGAACCTCAGCAAGCCGGGCCGGAGACTTCTTCTCCTGGCCGCCGGATTTAGTCGCCGCGCACCGGAAAGCACCAAAACCGGTGACCGGCGGCAAATTGGTCCGGAATAAATGGATGGGTATTTGGGGATGAAGTGTGGGTCGGAATATCGGGCGAGCGAGCATCATTGTACTACCTGTGAACTTCATAGCTGCCATTACCGAATCTTCGATTAATTTACAAATATGAAAAATGAATTTCTGAAGAAATGGTATCCACGTACAGAAGTAATGATTTTTTATTTTGTTTTTCTTTTTCCCCCAAGCATTAATTAATAAGAAAATAAAAGGGTTGCTACAAAATAAAATTCCCCACAAATACGTACCTGATTGGAACATCAATATTGCAGAACAAAAATCCCTCACAAAGATCTGCTTGTCGATTCCAGATCCGATGGATTAAGCCTTGTCATCATCGAATTTTTTCTGGTTATGTCTTCTCTTCCATTTTATGTCATTCCGGCCGCCAAGAGAAGAAAATCGGAAGAAAGAGTGGGTGGATGGGGAAGATGGACATATCGAATTCCGCCCGTCGAGAGAAGAAAAACGGAAAAAAAAGAGGGTGGATGGGGAAGAGGGAAATATGGATCGAGAGAAAGAGTGAGGAAGAGATAACGTGGCTAGGGTTAAACGCCGTGAGATTTGGCCGAGTTTGGTGGAGGGTATAATTGTACTATATATTTTAAAATTAAATTATGGATTTATCTCAAAAAGGTGAAAAAAAAATGGACCCCCTCTAATAGGAAATGTCATATGAGGGGGTTTTGTCAAATAATCGCTATATAAAAAGGAAGAATTTTAAACCTATAACTCTAGAAGTAGTGCTAGAGGTAAAATTGTTATTTTATATTTTTGAAATTCTTCATCTTCCTCTATCCTTTTAAATCCGATACGAATGCTCCCAAAAAAAAAACGTCCACTACTTGCAAAACCGTACACGATCATAATTTTTTTTTCGTTTTTTTCTATTAATATTTTGGTCTTTTTTGTGGGTTTATAATTCTTTTTTTCCAATCTCAAATTCCCTAATGTGAAGTACTTGTACTTGGTTTTTATGATCTAGTTTTCTACTTCACCCAATTCTCCCAAGGGATTATTAGCAAGACCCCCTCATCTAGGAAATGTAGTTATGAAAACCCCCTCTCCCAAAAATAATTAGAGAAAACCCCCTTAGTTAGTATTCCACCAAATATTATTTTTATAATTCCAAATCTACCCTTATTTGTTAATGTATTATTTTGAAACCCTAATTTCTCTCATATTTTTTTTTTCAGCATCTCTGCCCCTTACCACCACCATTACCTCTCCCCGCCGTCCACCATCTCTGCCCATCACCACCACCACTGCCTCTCCCCCGCCGTCCGCTGCTACCGCCGCCAGATTGATGAAAGCTGCCTCCGTTGACTAACGTCGCCTGCCCAAGAATTTCGACTCCGTCAAGGCCTCTCTGACTACTGTTCGGACAAGAAGAGAGGAAGAAAGCCGGCAGGACCTCGGGGCCCGGACGCGCCGCCGACGATGAACCATGTGGAGGCGGAGAGGCAGAGGAGGTAGAAGCTGAACCACCGATTCTAGCACTCAGCCTGCCCAAGGATTTCGACTCCGTCAAGGCCTCTCTGACTACTGTTCGGACAAGAAGAGAGGAAGAAAGCCGGCAGGACCTTGGGGTCCGGACGCGACGCCGACGATGAACCATGTGGAGGCGGAGAGGCAGAGGAGGTAGAAGCTGAACCACCGATTCTACGCACTCAGATCTGTGGCACCCAACGTTTCTCGGATGGACAAGGCTTCACTTCTATCTTGCGTCAACAATATAATGATTCAGGCTGTTGTCGTTACTCAAGACTGATGTTGCTTCATTGGTGGAGCTGAACATGCTCAAAACCTGACGGGTTCGGCCATGACAGGAGCTCTGGGTGGTGTGGTGACGATGGGGGAGGCTGTTTTTGGGTTTTTTTGTGGATAGGACGGAGGACGGCGCGTGTAGAGAATTTCGCGCAGGCTGAAACCTTAATCGACTATGTACATGTTCATAGTCGATTAAGCTAATCGACTATGTTCTGGTATTCGATTAAGGTTGATCGACTCCAGTTTTTTTATTTTTTTTGAATTTCTTGTTTATTGATTTCAATTGTATAAATCATTTATAATGTTTGTATATTTTTTGTAAAATATAGTTGATTTTGCATTTTTTCGCAGTTGTAATTTTTTATGTTTAGATTCTTATTCGACTATGCTTCATCATAGTCGATTAATATACCTAATATAGAAAAAAAAAATAAAAAACAAAAAAAAAATTTAAAAATTAAAGAATTTCCTTAATCGACTATGAAGCATAGTCGATTAAGGCTAATCGACTATGCTTCATAGTCGATTAAGGAACAGAAAAGACGAAGAAAAAAAACGGAAAAAAAAATGCTGAGCGCGTGACCCAGCTGTGATGATGTGGCGGGCGGAGGCAAAGTTGGAAAACATAATGACTCAAAATGGGTGTAGGCTTTTCTCAAATGGTCTAAAATATTTTGGGTCTACCCCATTAAAAAAAGTAATGAGGGAGTTATCTCAAAGAGCCCCATTCTCCCAAATCTAAACTCATAATTGCTAAAACACAACTCTATTTACAACGAGACCGCATTAATGAAAAGATGGAAGATTCCATGGTAAGAATTAACGATTACTTATGATATAACCTTGATAGACCCAAACACCCAAACGAGGGATATTGCTGAAATTTTCCACTACTGCGTCGCGACTCCCAAACGAGAAATATTGTTGATTTTCTGTAAATGCATCGCGCATCTTACATTCAAATCTTCAAGTCGATGTATACGTACGGATTCTCGTACATATTGCAAGATACGAATATTTCGCGGCAATTTATTTCAAGAATAGATTAGGTGAGAAAGGGCGGAACTCGGGCGGAACACGGTGGTTTACTAAGGGGTTACATTTTTATTTGTGTGAAAAAATAGAAAATTTTTACCTTATATATCTAGTTTTCTTGTGTAATCAATGCATCAATAGAGTGCTATTTCGCACTTTTCAACCGTGAAACAAGTTCGGATTGCACAATTCCAAGGTGGGGACAAATTATAAATCAATCGGGTAGAAAAAATCGTTTCAGTTTGTTTGAGAAAATAAAATTAACAAACTAAAGTTTCAAATTTTATATCATAAAAATCATACTTAAAAAATTCAAAATAACAACATAAAAAATATAACATCACCAGGTACCTGAAGGCGGATTTATTGAAAAAAAAAAAAAAAAAAGAGAGAGAAAGAACTTACAAAAAGCTATGCCATAACCAAGTGAAAAAGTAAAATAGCAAAACATAAAAATAGAAAACTATTTCACCAGATCGTTAACTCTCTATAAATTAATATAGTTGCGAATACTAAAATTTTATTAACTTAACAAAATATTAAATTATCGAACTGATAATTTAGTATATTTTTATCGAGTTGGGACCAAAAGAAATAATAGTAATTATTCAAACGAAATTATTAATTTATCGATGTTTTATAGTTTTTGTAATGAAAAAACTGCAGTCAACCATATTGGTAAACGTATACTCTCGTGTAATAACTTAGGCCCAAATATATGTACAAGCTTTTAATTACTCGTGAGATGTATATAAATAAATATATATATATATACTTTCCCGAACAATTTCGGATCTTCACTAATTCCACAAACCCCAAATCCCAAATCCTCACACCGCCGGAATCAGCAGAAATATATCGACCCACACCACGCTCTCCGCCATCTGTGGCTAGGTTACCGCAGCAGTCGCCGGCGAAACATTCTTCCATGGAAATTTAGAAAATCGCCTCTTCTATTGCTCGGATTCATCTTTGCCCCCGTCGAGGTTCACGCACCAATTGGAGTTCTTCACGACAAATTTACGCTTACATAATTATTAGGAGAAACAAGCATATCTTATTGATTAGCATTGGTTTTTTTTCATTTTCATAATTTTATCTCCGTTTTTTGGGTGCAATTGTAATAACCTTATACGCACTTTTCGTTTCATTCTGAATTTTGGTTGAATGTGAATGCAAAGCTGTGGCAGTGGGGCTGCTCGAGATTAAGTTTTTTTTTTTTGTATTACTCTCAAGTCTCAACTCGTTCCTAGAAGCTTAGCGAATGGCTAGCATCGAACCATTCAATCGGTAATAAAATTTCTGTATGATTGATTTTTTTATTTTTTTATTTTTAAGGTTCTTAATTGTTGTTGTTCTAAAATTTCAATCTTTTTGTTTAACATGTGAAATTAGCTTGGTAAAACTTGCGGCAAGAGCGTTTTACGATGACATGACAACGAAAGGTGAAAACCAGACCAAGGTTGGAAGAAGTGACAACCGAGGAACCGCCGTTGTCATTCTTGATGCTCTTACTAGGTAAGTTTTTTCTTTCCTTTTATGTTTGTGGAAGTTCTTAATTAATTCTCATCGAGTGCTACTGCGTGTTTGTTTCAGTATTGAGTTCGTAGTGCATGAACGTGACACGTCTGTTCTTAAAATGAAAAAAAAAAGTGGATATGGTGTGTGAAAATCTACGTTCTAAGTTGCAACTTGTTAAGAATGAAGACGAAATAATTCATTTCATTTATTGATAGTACGTGTTTGGTGCACTGTTGAGTTCATTGAAGTCTGAAATGAACATTGTAATACTTGTCCACTATATATGCAAGCTCTCTTGTCAAAATAAGAAGAGAAATGGGGAGCTTGAGGAATCATCTATATGTAACTGTAGTATTTTCTCTGGTGCATTATTGAGTTCGTCGAAGTCTTACCAAAAATTATTATACTTACTCTTAACCTGCGAGTTGCACTATAAATGTTAATTTTCATTCTGAAGTGCTACAAATTCAATAAATTATAGGGAAGACTTAATTCCTGCCCTGATTTCCAAATTAAGTTATGTGATTTTTCTTCTGCAAGTTACCTTCGAGTAATATGTGTTTTGCTTCCTATTTTAAACATTTATATGGTTTTCATGTTTTTAATTATTGTTGTAGTTCGATATTAACTGGTGATTTTTATTCATGTAATCTTTATATGGCTTTCATGTTTTAAATTATTGTTGAAGATAGTAGGTTTTGAGTTTTATTCATGCCAATTTTGATAAATTGTAGATTAGACTTATCATTTAGTTGATTAAATTAAAGTGGTTGGGCTGATATTCAGAGTATTATCACTTTATATTTGATTTTTGTTTTAGACGTCAGTGGGTTAGGGAAGAAGATTTGGCTAAGGACTTGAAAATCCACACCAAGCAACTTCGTCGGACATTGAGGTTCTTTGAAGAAGAAAAACTAATCACTCGTGACCACCGCAAGGAGGTATGCCCTGCTTGTTCAGCATCATGGCTTAAATATTTGTCTCCTTTCTTTACCATTATTTTCTAGCCATTCTTTTTACACTTCTGTGAGTGCTATACAATATACATGGACATACATTCACTGATATGCATGCACGTCATGTGTTTGATAATACTGTAACTCGTACGTCTGGTCAATCTACCAAATGCATGGGACTAATCATTTTTTACTAGCTTGGTTTGGTGTTCCAAAACTAACTTGGTAGAAACTGAAAGTAGAAGGTATTAATACGTGGCCACATAGAATCTATCTGTTTATGCTGAAACCAGTCCCTCTCTCTTGAAGAAGTAGTCCCTCCACATCTTCAGGATCTTATTTTATGTGGTTTAGTTTCTGTACTTGTCTTTTCAATTGAAATGGGAATACCACATCGTCTGTCCGCAACAATTTAATAACAAAATTGGATCGATAACCCTCCTTTCCTTCGTTGGGACTGACTTTTGGTCAAGGTGGAAATTATGCGCACCATGTATTTCATGCGTAGAAGGGGACACTTGAATGTGAATGTACGGTTATTGGGACCGGAGGTGGATTTGGGGGTCAGGGAAGGGTAAAACATATTTATATTATTCACTCTAAGTGGGAATGATCATTATTTTGGGGTGGGAATGACTTCTTAGCACTTTTTATGGGAATGGACCATACCCATGACTATCCACTTCTGCATATTTTAATCATATCTAACGAGTAGGAGTAAAATACGTGGAAAATACCATCTTGAAATGATAATTCTCTTGTACCAGACATGCATCTAGTTTTTCTTTCTTCTTCTTCTCTCTGTTTTTTTAATTATATTTTGTTTAACCAATTGCCTTTTGTATTAATTTATCTTTGAAGTACCTTGAATTAGTTCCAAAATTTTCATTTCTAAATGCGATCTGTTAGGAGATGTTATTTGTCACTGAAACCTGACTTTCTCAGGGATAGTATAGGATACTTTGGTAATTCGTTTTTTTATTACCTTCTTATATGTGCTGTGCCTCATTGATATTATTTATCATCTGCAGAATTCCAAAGGTGCAAAAATATATAATTCTGCAGTGGCTGCCGCAGTTGATGGTCAGAGGAATGGAAGAGAAGGCGATGACAAACTTAAAATGCATACACAGTCCTATTGTTGTCTAGATTACTCTCAGGTGTTCTTAACTTGCCAACTGTCTTACTAGAAAAAAATATTGTTGTGGAAATATAATATGCATTTTATGCACTTTAATATAGTTGGATGGATGAACGAACCTCATATATGAAGTCTACATATTTGCAAATGCCAATTTCCTTGAGGAAAACAGCCAATTAGATGGTGGAAAAGGCTTATTACATATTTGTGAAGTAGGTAGGTTCTATAAGGAATTTATTTGCTGACTTAGCTTAGTAGATAAAGCGTGGTTTGCTTCAAAGAGACTATAATGAAAGGGGAAAGATTACACAAGGAGAAGAGCCGAGAGTATCTAAGTAGTGATGAGAAGAATTAGAAAAAGTAGGACTGAATGTAGAAGATGCTTCTCTATAATTAGTGTCATTTTTCATACAAGGAGCTAAATTTAAGTGCACAAAACTTTATAATAGGCCATAATAGTGACTGGTGGCATACGTGATTACTTTTATCCGTCTGACTCAGCTCAGTAGTTGAAGCTTTAGTGATGTGCAACAAGTGCTAGAAATTATATACTGTATATTACAGTGCTGATACCGTTACAAACTTCTCTGTATAGCCTTTCAGAAAACCTATGAAATGTATTTGACTGAAGTAGATGGTTTTAGACTTACGTTCCATCTCCATTGATTACTTTTATCAAATATTTATATTTATTATCCAAGAACTTCCCGAAATGCTATTTTTGTAATGATATCACTCAGTGATATAATTGGCTACCATGGATATATGTAAACTCCATTTTAATTAAGTGTTCATATTAATTTCCTTGTAGATATATGATGTGGTGAGGTACAGACTGCATCGCATGAAGAAAAAGCTGAAGGATGAAATGGATAGCAAGAACACAGTTCAGGAGTATATATGCCCAAGCTGCAATAAGAGGTGTTTGCTGTTAGCAATTTTCTCAAAGTTTTTGTTTTAAGATTATATGGATATTATATAATCTGATAATTTGTTTGAGACGAACGACAGATATACTGCACTTGATGCACTTCGTTTGATATCTCCATATGATGAGGACTTCCACTGTGAAAGCTGCAATGGAGTCCTTGTTGCTGAGAGTGACAAATTAGCTGCTCAAGAAATGGGAGATGGAGATGATAATGCCAGCAGACGTCGCCATGATAAACTAAAAGACATGCTATCAAAGATGGAGGTTTGTCCCTTTTTTCTAATTCATATTTATATTTCGGGTTGGTATTATTCACTTTATCGCCTTTTCAAAATTTGAAGGAAATAAAAACTAACCTCCTTATCCATCCAATTGTTGCTCTTTCCAGAAAATCAATAAACTTGCAAACATAATGAATACCACTTGGAGATTTTCTAAGGGCTTACTATACAAAGACTAAGTGGCTAACATATACATCTAAATTCAAAATATAAATATATCATTTTTCGCAACATTGATACATATTAGGATTAATTTTACTTGAACCCATTAGTGAAATTACAGATCCCTCCCTCTTAGTTCAAAAATTTGCCCAAACCTCCGCTATTAGATGGTTCCGCTTACTATGCCTAACGGAACATGTGAAATGTCACTTTTACCCTCATCTTTTACAACTTTTTGTTACTAAATTTACAGCGGAGTTGAATGTTATATGATGAGATGTATATAGGGGAGGTAAAAGTAATATATTAGTACACTCAAAAATTGACAACAATACAAGACACGTTCAACTAGATGGACAATTTTACAACTATTTTGCAAATAAAAGTACAATTTTGCATAACGTGTACACAAGTAGTATGCCTAGAATTAACGACTTGTACACTAGTCTAAGTTGTGTCGTATCATTTCCAGTTGGTGTAGTCGATCTATGAAAGTTGATTGTAGTTTCATCGTCGTCTTCATTGACATTTTTCACATGGCAATCTCTTTCACCTTCTTCTTTCATGTATGCACCGATGAGAGAAACCATGAGTTGCACAACAATAAAAATTCTACCCCGATTTTCTAATGTTTCGGAAACTATAATAGTTGTTTTGTTTCGCATGACCTTCGGATGTATTTATCTTTCCTAGATTTCAAATTTGATGCACTAGAATAAGAGCTTGAATAAGCCATTTTAGTTTATCTACTGAAAATCGAGACCTAATGGTGATATTTGTAGTGTTATGGCCAGTTTTAGAGATTGCAACGGTCAGAATCTTGAGTACAACGGCTCTTTTCTTTAAAAATGGATATTATTTCAAGCAACCCATAATTTTGCAGTTATATATTAGACACCCCACTAACTGAAATAAATTTTAAGGGCATAGTCTCTTTAATTATTTTTATTAGTATTTAATTCTCTTAGGGGTAAACTGAGCAATGAAACTTTATGTTAATTTTATTACCGCTATTAAATTTCGAGGGGGTTGTGTTTGCAAGTTTGTTGATTTTCTTTGTAATTAGGCAAAACATCACGGGTAGTTTTTGTAGCTAACCCTTTATCTCAAGTGAATGAAGCTTTTGCTTTTTGCTTCGCCAATTCCGTAGCCTCTTTACTGAATTTTGAATGTTTGTTGGAGTACAGGAACAACTCAAACCACTGACAGATCAACTTGGAAGAGTAAAGGATTTGCCAATCCCCGAGTTCGGAAATCTTCAAGCTTGGGAAGTTAGAGCAAATGCTGCTAACCGAGCTGCAAATGGAGATCCTAATGGCGATTCTAAATCTCTGCACGGTTTTAATGGAACTCCTATGCCTTATCTTGGGGAGACTAAGGTCTTCTTGAAGTCTTCACTTATATATTTTAAGTTCTTGTTTTCTTTTACTGCATGGAAAAGCATAGGTATGTTTTGAATGTAGAAGCCAGTTAGATAGATTGTCATTGACCACAGTCAAAGTGGGGAAGCAGCGGAGACGTTTATCCTTATTTCTCCTCGTGTCACTCTTTCATTTTCCTTGGATGACTTGATCATTCAGTATGATGTGTCTGAGTAGGAAAATATATTCTATTTCTCAATTACTTTAGTTTAGGAGTAGATCGGCAGATCATATGAAATATAGTCCTGATTTTTTCGGTTTTATTCTAATGACTGTTGTATATATCGTTAATGAGAAGCAACAAAGGAAGCATATAAATTTGTGATTTCGAATAACAAAAATATGTATGTAGTCTTCAATGCATAAAAATCGTGTTGAAATAATCATGAATTGACTTTACCATACTCTGCTTGTAGTTGGTTGGCGAAAGTATTGTTATGGTGTTCGTGGTTATTGTTTATTTAATTTCGTGGCTTTTCCTATATGAAAACTTAAAACCGAGTTCTGGCAGGTTGAAGTTGCTTTCTCTGGTGCTGATGATAAAGGAGACGTTAAATCGGTGAACACCAGTACACCTATGAAAGTCTTGCCTCCTTGGATGATAAGGGAAGGTATGAATCTTACAAAAGAGCAACGTGGAGAGGCTGGGGCAGACCCAAAGATCGATGGGGCCGCCCCTTCAGCTTCAGATCTTTTAGATGACAAAAAGTCCGCAATTGTAAATGATGAAGAAAAGATTTTTCAGGTTTATATTATGTATTATGTATTTCTCTCAGGTGTTGGCACTTATTTAATCCTCGATAGTTTATGTGGATATCATATTATTACTGCTGGTGACGAAAACCATACCTTTTATTTTGTTTAGGATGAATATGTTAAAGCTTATTATGCTGCTCTGCTTAATCGGCAACACGAGCAAGTAGAAACGGTGAAAAAGGAAGAGGACTTTCTTAATACTGCAATCACTAATGAAGCATATGATACATCCACCCAGCGCCAAGTTGGCATGAAATTCAAACGCGAGGACTATGGAAGTGGTGAAGACGAGTGGGAGGAAGCCCCTCCTGCAGGTAATTGCCATCATTATTTACTCATGTATTGTTTATCCTGATAAGTCGACGACGATCTTGCCAATATTTGACATTAGGGAGTCATTATATATAGAAAGTTTCTCCGCGTGTTTAAATTATGCTCTCTATCTCTCTCTATCTATCTCAGGTGGTGGTAGCACATCTGAACAGTTTAAAGTTGACTTAAACGTAGAAGCAGCAGCTTCCGAAGAAGAAGACGACGAGGATGAGAATGATTGGGAGGATGGTTAAATAACCGACTTCTTGAAAAATGGATTTACTAATCATTTGGATCTCTACTCTCTCTACTTACTATAAAATTGGATTGATTTTAGTTAACTTATGTGGAGCTTGATTTTGTTCTGATACTTGTGTGTGTTAGTGTTCAATAGTCAACTTCAGAAGACCAAGCTAATAATAATAATATTATTATTATTATCGAGTTATTTAGATGGGGCCTGATTAGGGGTGAGCAAGTCGAACCCATCAACCCGCTACACCCATCAAACTCGTGAAAAACCGTCCGTTGGGACCGGACGGATAGATCCATCCATAGGATTGGGTCCTAAAATGGTGAAGACCCGTGGGCTTGGGTCTAAGACGGGTTTAATTTTTTTTAATACCTGTAATACCCGTCCCGCCCCGCCATACCAAACGACATCATTTTGTTTATATTATATAGTATAATAAATTAATAATATTAATGAATAAATAAAGTATCTCTAGTATATCAAATATATAAATAAACTAAATTATAATTGTGGAAGTAATTCCTATAAAGATTATGAAAATCTCTAAGAAAACATAGGAAAAAAGCATATATGTACAACAATCAACACACGGCGAAAAAAGAGAGGATGAAAATGGTGTTGAATGAAGCTGAATGACTTTGGTTATGCTTGGAAATGCTATATTTATTTTATTTAAATTTTGTCTTTTAAGTTCCGAATTAGTTACTTTTAGTTTTATAATGGATTTTATGGTTAAGACTTGTATTAATTTTTATTTACTCTTGACATTTACATTATTTATGTTTGTCTACCGGGTTTCGATCCGTAAAGGTTGGGTCCTACTACATATCCGCCATGGACCCGCCTATCGTAATCCCATTAAAAACCCACAAGTTTGATTCTTCAAAACTAAGAATCGTTGTTTGACGGGACAAGGACGGGTTTAGATAGAACCCGCGGGTTTATGGCCCGCAACACCCCTAGGCACGATTGCCTGGTTAAGCAGTATTACTAAGGATTTTTTGTCAATAATAATAACAACTTAGAGACTAAACAAGGAGCTTAATTTTTAGTTTTACTGTCTGCTCTGTCCGATCAATTTCTTTTCTTTTTGGTACGCCATTTATCGGTCCTTATTGTGGTTTCCGATCAACAATCAACGGTCAACTAAAGAATAAGGACAACGTATTAACCGATAGAAAGAAAATAATCTCTCAAACGCTTGTTAACAACTAAGGTGGTATTTGCAAAAACTTATTTCAAAGTAGAAGTTACTGATTGTGAGTTAAGATGGTTTTAAGTGTTTATTTCTGAAAGTTGAGGGTGTTGGAAATTTACCAGAAAATAAACTTAAATAGAAAAAGTAGGTCATTGGTGCTTAATAAATTAGGGGTTTTTGTGCATAGATCTTTAACCAAACATCTTTATTATTTAGGTTTCAAGCACTATATCTCTTTCACCAATAAGCCCATTTCTTTAATATTTATTATAAATAAATGAAACATTCATGTATATGACAATATTACCCCCAACCCTTTATACCCAATTCTTAATTGTAACCACAATTTAATCAATTTTGTCCACAAAAATGCAATTTTGACTTTTTTTTTGCCGCCGGATTCCGGCATTGATTTTTCGATTTTTTTTTCTGGTCTGTTTTTTCAGCCACCGGATTCCGGCGTTGACTTTTTTTTAGTGTTTTTTTTTATAATTTTTTTTTTTACATCCGCCCCTAAACGTTGACCGTAATTGTGCTGTCATTGACAGTAAATTAACGTAATTATACTGTCAATAA
>NW_012192922.1:516597-564991 GCF_000504015.1 Erythranthe guttata
AAATGGTTTGTCAAGATCAAGAATACTTACCTTGAGCTTATGACGTTCTATTTATAGGAGAGGCTTTTTGGATCCCATTGCTTTCATCCAATTCGATTAAGGGAATTGTTTCAAGTCCACGACAATAGTCTTAGTAGTTAAGTTATGAAGATACTTTCTATTCTTAGTGTCTAAGTTATGAGGTGACATCTTCATCTCGTTGCTCGGGGTTCGCCACTCGGCGCTCGGAGTTCGGTGCTTTTTGGCTCGTCGACTCGCTCGGGGTTTGCCACTCGGCGCTCGGCGTTCGGCGTTCGGTGTTTTTTGGCTAGTCGACTCGACGCTCGACGCTCTTTGGCTCGTCGCTCGGGGCTCGGCAGTTGGCACTTGGCACTCATGAGCTATCTTTAGCTCGTTTAGAGGTCCCCAACTCGTCAAAGAGTTCTCAGGTCTCCAGCTCGTCGGGGTCTCGTAGTTTGTCTCTACTGAGAATGTATTATATTCTTTGGGCCTTAGATTCGTGGGCTCAATGTTTTGGGCCGTTTATAAAGATCCAATGAAACGGACAAATAAGCCCGAGTCTCATGTGGTCTTATCTCCTTCTTCGGGCGTGGGCCAACTGTGTTGGGTCTTACCTTATTGGACCATATAAATCTGTCTGGATCAGATACCTAGGTTAATGTGGATCGGACAATATTGGTTGATCTGAATCCATACTATTATTAATACTAGATTTTTGGCCTATAGTGAAATTGATATAAAGTAAAGTTCAATTTTAACGATAAAATTGAAGTTTCAATTCATTTTGATGTTTTGTTATATGCATTGAGCCATTGATGATAGTCCTCCATCCATAAACTTTTTTTGTCATATTAATTAATTTAATCTTATGTTTTTGATGTAATATGGTTCTATATTTATCTTATTTCAGTTAAGGTGAGAAGTTTGACGAATCTTCTTCATTGTCACCCATAACAGGCCTCAATAAATTTATTGTAGATCAATGATTCCATTAAATCTCAAGAGTATATCCAGAGCAACTTTACTTTTATTAATAAGATAAGAACCAAATATTTTTTTTAAACAATTAAATAATTTTCCCATAAAATTAATATTAAGTAATGATGATGCTAAAATATTTAGATCACCTGGGGTAGTGTAGAAAATGAACAGGGAGAGCAAAGCAGATTAGTAGCTTGACAACTTGATGATCCTGAGGTACCTGCGATCATAGAACACGTGAACTAGGTCGGGGGTTGATCCGGCGGAAACCCCTCCGACGCTCAAGTCAGACGTCTGATAGTAGAAATAGTCCAGAGAATACGTATTGTAGTATTGCTCAGTTAATAGGACGTACCTTATGGAATGAGTTCAAATGTGTATTTATAGTTTAAATGAGATTGTTGGGCTCAAACCTTGCTTGAAGGTAATTGGACCTCGGTGATAGTGGTCTTCGATATTGGGCTCGTAGCCCGGTGGGTAAATAATTTGTAGGCCCATTGGGTTGGGCCAATTAGGCATATCATTAAGCCCCCCACTCTCGAGTCGATGTGGGGGCCATGTTGCATGGGTGACATATCGTGTCGAGAGTAAAAATTGTAGTAGTCGATGATGTGCGATAACGCGTTGGAGCGTGTGTCGGAGGGGCGTGAATGCGCATTGGTGCATAGCACGACCAAGTTGTCGCGATATAAGTTAATTGAGTCGTCGGTTTTGTCCCGCGACGATGTAGTAGCGAATTATCTCCTCGTGGGAGTTGTCTCGTCGCGGGGTAATAGTGTTGATCGAGTTATCTCCTCGTGGGAGTTGTCTCACGATAATGTAGTAGCACGGATCAATTAATCTCCTCGTGGGAGTTGTCTCTGGGGTAATAGAATTGATCGAGTTATCTCCTCGTGGGATTGTCTCGCGATAATGTAGTAGCACGGATCAATTAATCTCCTCGTGGGAGTTGTCTCGCGATAATGTAGTAGCACGGATCAATTAATCTCCTCGTGGGAGTTGTCTCTAGGGTAATAGAATTGATCGAGTTATCTCCTCGTGGGAGTTGTCTCGCGATAATGAAGTAGCACGGAGCTAGTATTCTCCTCGTGGGAGTTGTTATTTATCGACATTGTCAATGTTTTGACGCGTTGCTTGTATGTGTTTACATATAGGCTTGTGCGTGATGTACTTGAAGAGGGGATCAGGCTCTCAAGACTTTTTTTTTATGGGGATCGTGCCGCTTGTTAGACCTCGTGGGTCGTAAGTATGTTTGGACCGTGGCCACGTTTTAATGAAGGACCCATCGAAAACAAGTAGATAAATTTGAGTAATCAAGCTGGCCAGGCTATATAGATTCTCATAATATCTCTAAGTGTTTCTAGGGTTGTAATCGTGCTAACTTGAGCTTGCGATTATATAGTGAATTTCGGGCGAGTTGTCTCCTCATGGGAGTTGTCTCGCAGCGAAGTTGTAGGAGCATTGGACGCGCTACTGGGGAGCATGCGGATTCAGGTCGCTCTGTGAGAGTTGTCTCCTTATTGGAGTTGTCTCGCATCGAGTCTTATTACCGAGCGAGGTAGTTCCTCGTGGGAGTTGCCTCGCAACGGGTTGTAGGACAGAGCGAGTGGTCTCCTCGTGGGAGTTATCTCGCTGTGGTTTTGTAGACCTGAGGGAGTTGGCTCCTCGTGGGAGTTGCCTCGCTGCGGGTTGTAGTACCAAGCGAGTTGGCTCCTCGTGGGAGTTATCTCGCTGTGGTTTTGTAGACCCGAGGGAGTTGGCTCGCTGCGGGTTGTGGGACGGAGCGAGTGGTCTCCTCGTGGGAGTTGCCTCGCAACAGGTTGTAGGACAGAGCGAGTGGTCTCCTCGTGGGAGTTATCTCGCTGTGGTTTTGTAGACCCGATGGAGTTGGCTCCTCGTGGGAGTTACTTCGCTGCGGGTTATAGTACCAAACGAGTTGGCTCCTCGTGGCAGTTATCTCGCTGTGCCTTTCGTAGACCCGAGGGAGTTGGCTCCTCTAGGGAGTTGTCTCGCAATGGGTTATATGACCAGATCGTGTCGAGAGTAGGTCGGTGTTGCAGTGTTCTACTAACTGTTAGTGTGGCGTGGAGAAATAATTATTTTTACTTGAGAGCGCACACAATTTGGTAGAGCGCGTTGAAATTCTTGCGCGATTTGGTGAAGCGAGGTTAAATCGGCCCACGATTTGGTGGAGCGTGCTAAAATTCGCGAGCAATTTGGTGAAGCGCGTCAAAATATACGCGCAATTTTGTGGAGAACAGTAAAATTTGTGCGGAATTAGATGAGTGGAGGTGACGCGCGCGCGAATTAACGTGGCATGGGAAGGCGCGCACGATTTGACGAGGTGAATGGAGGCGCGCCAGGTGTGATGAGAGGTGACGCAAAGTCATAAATGGAGGGAATGATGTGATGTTGGGCGCAGCTTTACTGCCAAACACCATCTGCTGCCCACTTTATGAATTATTTATTATTTTTCTTTTTCTCTCCTTTTTTTCTTTTTTTTTTTTTTTTTTTTTTTACTTACCGCGCGCGCTAGACGAGGTGGCGGCTCCCCACGCGCGCGTGTCGTCCACGCGCTGGCAGATTTTTTTTTTTTTTTTTTTGGTGGTTGATGTTCACCCTTTGGGATGTTCTATTTTTTGAGTAGGAAGATTATACTCGTCTCTTGCAATGTGATGTGAGCCCACTTGGGGTTGAAATGTAAGGGTGATGCCCAACCTTGGGATGGGTTAACCACCCATTGTAGGATAAGGCGCTCGAGACCTATGGTCTGAGGTGAATGCACACGGTTGTGTCGTTGCTTCAGTGACAACACGAGTTGAAGCTTTCGCGGTCGTATGCTGAAGGTTCTTGTCGGTTATCTGAACCGTTAGAGGAGCAAGTAGAAGTTAATATTGTTGAAGTTTCGGCGATCATACGCTGAAGGTCCTCTTCGGTTATGAACCGTTCGAGGGGGGGCGGAAGTAGGCCCTCAGAGAGTCGATGACCCATGGCGAGCAAAATATTTTGGGGGCACTATAAACCCCCAGGGAGTCGATAACCCTTGGCGAACGAAATGTTTTGGGGGCAGATGTAAGCCCCCAGGGAGTCGATAACCCTTGGCGAGCGAAATATTTTGGGGGCAGATGTAAGCCCCCAGGGAGTCGATAACCCTTGGCGAGCGAACTGTTTTGGGGGCACTGTATACCCCCAGGGAGTCGATAACCCTTGGCGAGCGAGATATTTTGGGGGCAGATATAAGCCCCCAGGAGTCGATAACCCTTGGCGGTGGTGCCATAGATGGCTCCACATGTGGAGCAGGTGCTGGTATCGCGTTGGGAGCATTTGCTCCCATCGTGGCGATATATTGGGTCACGGCCTCTATGGCAGCGCGAGTTGAAGCTTCTGCTATCATGCGTTGAAGCGCATCCTCGGTTATTTGAACCATTCGAGGAGCAGGGAGTGGTGGATCGGCGAGTGGTTGGTCCCGAGGGGGATCACCTGAACCTCGCGAGGCGGATCCATGGGACGTGGAGGAGGTGGCAAGCCAGAGCCTCCACGAGGTGGGAGGTCGTTAGCTGTGTCATTTTCTCTCCGAGCAGACGCCTCAGGAGGATCTTGTTGGCTACGTGATCTGGTTTGCATCGTTCCCACAAACGGCGCCAAAATGATGATGCTAAAATATTTAGATCACCTGGGGTAGTGTAGAAAATGAACAGGGAGAGCAAAGCAGATCAGTAGCTTGACAACTTGATGATCCTGAGGTACTTGCGATCATAGAACACGTGAACTAGGCCGGGGGTTGATCCGGCGGAAACCCCTCCGACGCTCAAGTCAGACGTGCTGATAGTAGAAATAGTCCAGAGAATACGTATTGTAGTATTGCTCAGTTAATAGGACGTACCTTATGGAATGAGTTCAAATGTGTATTTATAGCTTAAATGAGATTGTTGGGCTCAAACCTTGCTTGAAGGTAATTGGGCCTCGGTGATAGTGGTCTTCGATATTGGGCTCGTGGCCCGGTAGGTAAATAATTTGTAGGCCCATTGGGTTGGGCCAATTAGGCATATCAAGTAAAGTGACAATTTTAGTAGGAAAAATCCGTAGATTTAGAGCCAAAAAGTTTGGATACTTAACGAATTTATTAAACTTGATTATATTAAATATAATAAAACAATAAAATTAATTAAATAAAAAAATGACAATTTTAACTATCAAATAAGCAGAATTTTTTTCTAGGATTAACATGAGCAACCTTACTTTTATTAATAAGATAAGATATCATCATCAATCCAAAATATGTAAACTGAAGTGGTTGGAAATGTGAAACGGGCAAAGTCCATTTTGCCAATGTTTTCAAAACCGGACCGGACCGGCTGGTCCGACCGGTTTAACCGGGAACCGGTGACAACTCCGGTCCGGTCCAACACCCAAACCCGGAAATGGCAAAAACCCGGGTCACTTGCTTACAAACCGGAAAATCCGTGGTTCAACCGCTAAGAACCGGCCAAAACCGGTCAAAAAAACCGGTTTTGCAGAAAATTAAAAAATATATAAGAAGTCGTGCTACTTCGCTGAGTTTTTTTGGAGGAGTTTGCTAGGGAGATTGACAGCGTGGCTACGTACATCATGGTGGAGGTTTAAAGAAGGAGAATATTGAAAAATAAATTAGAGGAATATTTTTTAATTGATGATGATGAACAAACAAGAAAGCAGAGTGGAGAGAGGTGAGTTAGGCGGCCGTAACAGTGTAACATGTATATTAGGGTTTGGGTGTGTCTACTGTTTACTAGTTTATATACAAGTTTTTTTTTTTTTTTTTAGTAAAAAAAAAAAAGTGTATTACTATTGCATAGTAAATGAAATTTAGTTATTTATTTTTGGCTGGGAATTTGTGGATGTCTTTTATTTGTCTAAAATTTATGTCTACTAGAGTTATTTTGATATTGTTAATTTCTAAAATGTAAAATTTTAATTTTATTCTATGTTATTATTGTTGATTAATGAATCGAATTAAAGTATTTAGATTTATAGTTAATGATGAGTACTTTAAGTATATATTTATTCAACTTTAATTTATTTTTAATTATATATTAATAAAAAAATTAAAAAAATACAAAAACTCGGTTGAACCGAGGTTGAACCGGTCCAACCGTGACCCAGTTGGTTGTCCGGTTCGATGTCCGGTCCGGTTTTCAAAACATTGCATTTTGCACTCCTGAATTATGAGGTGTATCGTATATACATTCCTCAATTACGAAACGTACCAAATACATCTCTATATTTTTTGGTCAAACTTAAGAAAATGTAAAGATATTAGTTTTGTAATGTTTTGTTGTGCAATTACAATCTTACCCCCCCACCTTAGTCTATTGGAAATATATGTAAACCAATGTTATCAGAACCGCACCGGACATAAAACCGGATAGGCTTTCGGGTCATGGTTGGACCGGTTCAACCGGGTTCGACCCGGATTTTTTATTTTTTTAATTATTTTATTAATTTTAATGTTTTAAATTTGTATTTTGTATATATATTTTATCTTTTACACTCTCTTTACTTTTATTATTTATTTTTTATATATAAACTATTATTTCTATTATCCCAATGCCTTTTTTTCTTTTGTATTTTTTTACGCTCTCTTCTCTCTCCTCTCTATTCTCTCCACATTTTCTCTCATGTCGGCCGTCACCTACCCATCATCTTCATCATTATCTCTCTCTTTCTTGCTCATAAAATACTCTAGTTTTTGTACCGTCTATCTTCCTTTTATTTTTATTATTTTTCTTCTTTTCCATCTTCTTCTTCTTAATCCCGTCGAATTCCGGCCACCAACGGCTAGATCTATGAAATTCCGGCCACCCACCGCCTGCTCCACCTAGATCCGGCCATCCCCGGTGAATTACACCCGAATCCCACGCCAATAGCCACCAACGAAGTGTTTTCGATGAAAACCCGGGTCATTGACCGGTTTACGGGTTAGCCGGTTTTCACCGGTCGAACCGGATTTTTGTGATTTGGCCCGGGTTTTTGACTTTTCCGGTTTTAGGCATCAGATCGGCCCATTTTTGTTGCGGGTCGCGGTCGGACCGGTCGGACCGGCCGGTCCGGTCCGGTCCTAATAACATTGATGTAAACTTTGTACTTGAATATATTTTAGCCAAAATAAGAAATACAAAGTCACTCACTCTTTTGTTTCCCAACATAATTAATTTTGCAAACAATATTTGGATAATTTCATAAGCAATTGTATAACTTATTTTAATATTTTATTAATTTGAGAATATCTTTTTGTAGCTTATAATAAGATGTATTTGGTACATTTCATAATTGAAGTGTGTGTTTGTGACACACACTATAATTTAGGGTAAAGTGAACTTTGCCCTATATATAATAGAAAAGAATAATAATTGGAACTTACATCCATGAGGAATGAAAAGGGTCATAAAGAAAGAAAATAAAACGACCAATATTGAAAGAAGCATAGATATATTTGCTCAATAATGGAAGAAAGAATTTCATGCTGAGTATCTATCGCAATGTGTAGTTGGCAGAATGACGAGTAAATTTGTCTACTGCTAATTTGGTTTTGCAATCCATTGCTAGAAAGCCTATAATGTCATTATGATTGTTTGTTACGTATAATTAAGGGTAAATTCCACTTTACCCTCTTGTACTTTGGTTGGATATCACTTTACCCATCTGTACTCTCAATTGCATCGATTTGCTCCCTTGTACTTTGGTTCGATATCACTTTATCCCCTTCTACTCTTAATTCATCGATTTGCACCCTCGTACTTTAGCTCGATATCACTTCACCCCCTTCCAGGCCCGTTCCTGAGAATTCGGGGGCCCTAGGCGAGGTTTAAAAAACAACTGAAAACAGGGCCCCCTATTTGATAAACTATTTTTTTTTTATTAATGGGTGTTCGAAATTGAATGTATTAAAAAAATAGAAATAATATTTTTTAAAAATGATGAAATAAAAGATTACGGGGGTTCAGGGGTGCCCCGAAATATTTTTTGAAATGTATGAATATAAAGTCACTAAAAATATGAAAAAAATTCAAAATTAACAATATTTGCTAGTTATTCCTCGTGTGGCGTATAATCTTTATAGCAGATAGACTTCATTAATATTTATAAACTTGAAATGAATATTGATTCTTATTTTAAAATAAAAATAAGTAATTAGGACATTATAAATTTAATATTTAGGGGCTCCAAAGTTAAGAAAATTGCAAAAATATCTATTGATCATTTTAGCTTAAATTTACTTTAGAATCGATGTTCCAAAATATTATATATAATAAATTTTTAAAAATAAGTACTAATATATAAAGTGTATATAAAATAATTTGGGGCCCCCAAATTTTCGTAAAAAATTGGGGGCCCTAGGCGACCGCCTACTTCGCCTCCCCTCAGAACCTGCCCTGCCCCCTTCTACTCTCAATTGCATCGATTTGCCCCCCTTACTTGAAAAATTGTCTAAATATGTCCCTTGCCGTTAGTTTTCAGACCTTTGACCTTAACACCATTTGATTTAAGTATGAAAATTACTAAAATGTCATCCCTCCAGTTTAAATAATTATTAAAAAAATTAAAAAAAATAAAAAATAAAAACAACAAAGAAAAAAATAATAAAAAAATCAAGACAGAGAGAAAACATAGTCAACGACGCCAACCACACTTTTTTTTTATTAATAATTATATAAACTGGGAGGGTGGCTTTTTTTTGTAATTTTCAAACTTAGATCAGACGTTGTTAAAGTCAAAGGTCTGAAAACTAACGGCGAGGGTCACATTGAGATAATTTTTCAAGTACATGGGGCAAATCGATACAATTGAGAGTAGAAGGGGGTAAAGTGATATCGAACCAAAGTACAATGGGACAAATCAATGAATTGAGAGTAGAAGGGGGTAAAGTGATATCGAACCAAAGTACAAGGGGGCAAATCGATGCAATTAAGAGTATAAGGAAGTAAAGTGATATCAGCCAAAGTACAAGAAGATAAAGTGGAATTTACAATATAATTAATTCAAATCTGCTAACAGGATGCATTATTTCACTTAATCGGATTGAGTATTATAAGTTCATGGTTGTATTTAAATTAAAGAATTCTACATTTATTTCTAATTCCAATTCAAAAAATATTGGAAAACAGAATTTAGAAAATCAGAATAAAAAAGGGTTAATAGCATTTTGCCACTTAGACTTTGCCCGTTTTTGCACTTTACCATCTTAATTAAAAAAAGTTGCAAGGGCACACCCAAACTCACTTTTTTTACGCACATAACCACCTATGGGGAATATTCCGGCAAATCTTCTCATTTTCCGGCGCACAAGCGATGCACATGCTTAATGGAAGGGTTTTTTTGGTCATTTCACCTCAAATTTTTTGTGGGGCCTTCTCTCTCTCTCTCTCTCTCTCTCTCTCTCTCTCTCTCTCTCTCTCTCTTTCTCTATCTTTTTCTCGGACACCCACACATATACAGACATTCCCATTATCATCTTCTTCTTCTCTTCATTCTTTGTGCTTTTCTCACTAATCAATCTTCGTCCGCCTCCGTCGCTGCGTCCTCTTTGAAAATGATGGGGATGAACTGCAGCTCATCGGAGTGGGCATTCTAGCGGTTCCTGCAGGAGGCCGCCTCCCCCGATCACAACAAAACCACCGTACAACGCAACGACGTCGGTGAGATCGAAGCCAACTCCAATCGTAACGATGATAATCCGCTGTGACAGATTGCGGCGGCGGTGGGCCCACCCCCAAATATTCATCTAGATTTTGAGGAGTATCAGGCCTTACTTAAAAGCCGCCTCAAGTTGGCCTGCACCGCCGTCGCTTTGTCCCGGCTACAAGCTTTTTTTCTTATCCAATTTTACTTTTTAAGGAAATAGGGAAAACAGTGAAATTCCATCTTTGATGGTGCTAGGCCGATAATTTGTACCATATGCTTTATGTTGTGTACTTTATGACTCTTTCCACATATTTAATCTCCATCTTCTGTATAATTTATGATATTTACTAAGGAGTTCTCTATATCTATATATTTATTCTTTTATTTACAAATACTGAAATGGGCATCAATTTGTGCTTGTTAAGGTGGATGATGCTTTGTACATGATTGAAGAAATGGTCAGTAATGTAATTTGACCTACGATTTATACTTTCACAGTTCCCATCACAGCATTGGTCGTGGAGTTTCTTTTGAAAAAAAAAATGATTCTTGACAAAAGCACAAGAAAAAAGAGAAGAAGATGATGATGGGGGATGTCTGTCTGTATGTGGGTGTGCGAGAAAGATAGAGAATAAGAGGGAAGGAGAAGAAAAAATAAAAAGAGGCCCACAAATTTTTTAAGGTGAAATAACCAAAAAACCCCTCCATTAAGCATGTGTATCGCGCGTGCGTTGGAAAATTAGAAGATTCGCCGGAATATTCCTCCTAGGTGGTTATGTGCGTCAAAAAAGTGAGTTTGGGTGTGCCCGTGCAACTTTTTTTAGTTAAGGTGGTAAAGTGCAAAAATTGGCAAAGTCTAGGTTGCGAAACGCTATTAACCCTGAAAAAAACGCAGTTTACAAATAAGCCCATCAATGGGTACTTATTCATAAAGGAGTTTTAGACAAGTTTTTTTTTTTTTTTTAATAAAAAAATCCACATATGGTCTAGATGTTTGTAAAAGACTAAAATAATCCCTCTCATTTTAATATGCTCTAATTTCATTCTTTAATTTAAAGGAAAATTAGAGAAAACCCCCCATCTAGGAAATATAGTACTTAAGGAAACACCCCTCCCAAAAATAATTAGAGAAAACTCACTTAACTAATATTCTACCCAAGTGATATTTTCATAATTCCAGAACTACCCTTAATTGTCGATTATACTCTTTCAAAACCCTAATTTTATTTTTAATTCCATTCCACTTTCTCATTTCCAGCTTTTCTCTCTTTTCTGTTTTTTCTACTTTTTTTTTTCTCTGTTTTCTCCGGCAATCTTCTCCCCGCCGCTGCTGTCACCGCCGCCGAAAGGTGGAGAAAGAAAGAAGAGGAAGCACTCGTCGTTTGAAGAGAATCAACGAAAATTGTTGATGAATGTATTTTTTTTTTAGTTTTATTATTTTTTTAGTGTTGGTTTGTCATGTGCTCAGAAATTGTTTATGGAGTGATCAACAATGGTTGACAAATACCTTTGAATCGTTCCTGTTTTTTATGGTTGACATTGAAATGCTAGTTTGTGTTTTTTTGTATGAATTATTTATTGTATTTATTTTATTCTTGTTAGGGATTGGTTGAATAGCGTGGTGCGACGATGTGGTGACGGTGGGGAGGCAGATTTAGGGTTTTTTGAGAAACTATTTATGTGAATTCAGGGAATCTTCGTACACCATGTCCCTCCTAGCCTTCTCTTCGACGTCGGTTTTGTTCTAAACTCAATCGGAAAGGGATTTCTTCCTCGATTTATATAAAAATGGTATATATTCCTAAGTCCGTAGATTTGCATATACTTTGTAATATGAATCCATGTTGAATATTAATCTTTTTGAACATGTACTTATTATAGTTCTTGCCAGTTTGATGAAATGAAATTCTTCAATGGACTTGAATACTTCCAATTTGTTAAAAGTAATCTAGACTTAAACAACTCTACAAATTAAAATAATAATTGTTTCTTAAATTTTGATTGAGTCTCTCAAAGCTTAATAAATTGGGCACATTACAAATAAGCCTATAATGAAATACTTATTTATAAAGTGGTCTAGACAAAACAAGTCTTTTACAAAAAAATCTAGACATTATTCAGATGTGTGTAAAAGACTAAAATACCCACTCACATTTTAATATGCTCTAATTTCATCATTTAATTCAATTTAACCTCAATTTGACCAAAATTTCACAAATTATTCAATTTTGACCCAAAACTCAATTTTGAGCACAATTTCGTCCGTCGCCGCCGTTGACCACCGGTCTCTAGACTTGACTTTTTCGTTTTATTTTCTTTTTTCTGCTTCTGCTGACCGGCGGTCAACGTCGGTCTCCGCCGGCGTTCATTATTATTTATTTATTTTATTTTATTTTAAATTTTTTTTCTTCAACATCTTTTTGCATGTTTAAACAATAATATTGCTGTGGATGACCGTCATATTAACTATATTACTGTTTAACACAACAAAATTAAATATACTACAGTTGAACACAGTAATACTTATATATAACTCTCTAGCACAATAATATTAACACGACAAAAATCATTATTATTGTGTAATAGAGTAATATTACTATGTTGACCGTTCAATAAATGCTAACTTAATAGAGAGCCAAAAGAACTAATATTGATGTGGTTGACACAAATTCGAACTAATATATTTTTCTCATGATTAAATATATAAATTCTTTATAAGTGGCAATGTTTATTTTGAAATTGTTCGTATATTCTTTTTTGATTTCTTAGAAGATTTTTCAGGTAGCAATTGAATTAATCACACAATATGGGACTATGGGGAAGTAGAAGATGGGGATCTGTTTGGCAAGTTTGTGCAAAACTTCCCATATTGAGCTTATGAAAATAGTACAAGGATAAAATATATGGGCCGAAAGAGATTTATTGGGCTCACCGACCCAATACACGTCAAAAATAGAACCTTGTGGTTAACGAGTTCACCAACCCATCCGAACATGCCAGAGACAAATCAACGGGTAGGTGGCGAGCTGAACGAGAGCCATTAGAAGCAGAAGACTTGGAGATACTTTTCCTAAATAGATAAGGAAAGTATGTAAATTATTATTAGTAATGGAGCAATCAAAGTAAATCTGGACCTAATTAAGGCGAATTAAACCAAGAAGCGATTAGAGAGATATTCCTATATAAAGTCTTGTAATAAGTCCGATTAAAGACACAATTGAATATCAATAAAGAATACTTTTATACTCTCTTCTCAACTCTCTCACATTTACAATTTTCCGTTTGTTACTTCAACATCGTCGGTCCTAGATCCGATGTCCTGTGCACTTTTCGACGGTCTAAAAGGAGCATAATTTGGAGTGAAGTCTTGAGGGCGTAAATTCTACACCATTAAATCTAAAAGAATGATTCTACTTTCAATTTTTTTGGTTTTTTCCATTAAGTTTGTATTGCAATTGGGCAGTAGATTCTACACCATCAAACCCAAGTAAAAAGACACCATTTTAGTCATTTTGATTCCTTATTTAAAAAAAACGTAAACTTTTGGACCAAAATATCGAATTTTCACTTGGGTTCCGATATTATCGTTCAACTGATCTAACCGGATCAGACAAGACAACGGTTCGTGCTTTAACCGGTTGGTCCGCCAAAACACTCCTGACTTAATATGTTTGGTGCCTAAATTTTTTTATACTATTTTATTTTATTTTTATTTTTTATAGTAAAATAGCTAATTATTTATTAAATTAATTAGTGCAAATCATGAGACTGAAATTTAATCTGGACTGTATAATTTTTGTTCTTATATTACTTATGTAGAGCTAATTGCAGAGAACCCCCTGTGTAACTCGAATGGTCCAAAAGTCCTCATGTTAAAAATATTAGCATAGACCCCCTTATATTATTGTTGACAAAGTACACTGCCCCTTATTTTAAATTTAACATTTGACTTATATGAAATGACTAAATTAACGCTCATATTTTTTTTAATAATTTTTGTTTTAATTAAATAAATAAAATTCAAAATGAATATAATTTGAAAAATCCAAAAAGAAAAAAAGGAAAAGAAAAAAAATTATCACTCACGGCCATCATCTTCTTCCCCAACCCAATTTTTCCATCGAGCCCTCCGCCGCCGCATCACCACCACGGCCGCACCACATGCCTTCCCACCTCAAAAAGAAATTATACTTTATGTTTGATGGGTTCTTCCAGATCTCTTGTGAATCAAGATTTTGGATCGAATTACATTTTGTGCGTGTGTTTGTGCTGTGTTGGGTTTTTTGGTGATTTTATTGGGGAACTAACGTAATATATCGCCACCCTGTTCTTTGCATTTCGTGAAGTGCTTTTGTCTTCCGGCGGATTTAGATGAAGAAAGCAACTTTTGTTCTTTTTTCTTCTTTTGCAAACAGGTCGGTTATGAAGATGAACTGGTGAATATTATTATTTTTTTCCCAGGAGTAGATCTGAAGAAGGAGAGAGAGAAAGAAGATGAAGTTTTGAGAAATTATGAAAATTGCAATTTGGTCCTTTGCAACTTGGAGAGAGGGCTTTTCTGAAATTATTAGGGATTGAATTGAAAATTCTTTAAACTTGATTTTGAGCTTAAAAAATACTGGATAACAATGATTTAAAGGGTATTTAGGTCTTTCTTGTTCCAAAATCAGAGGCCGAGTCGCACAAAGCACGAGTGTATAACACATCGAGCTCGTAGGTTCCTTTTTTGCTTTGACTATTTTTCAGAGGGGGTTTGTGCTAATATCTTTAACACGAGGGTTTTTTCAGCTATTAGAGATTACAAAGGGATGGTTTTTGCAAAACAACCATACTTATATATATGAGCCGATTGCCCCACCATCTTCTCCTCCCTATTTTTTCCCTTTTTCTTTTCGGCCCCTTAATAGTAAGACGGCGTCGTTTTAGTATTTTCCACTCCAAAAGTAACCAGCGGCATTTTCCTTTTCCAATTTCTTTGAAGGGCAAATGACAAAGAGTGATATGACAAGGGACTTAAATGCACATTGGTCTATAAAAAAAACAGTCTTTCAAATGCACCCATCCCCATGTCTTTAGTCTAAAATACCCTCCATAATATATTTTTTTTATCAATTCCATCCATTATACTTTAACTTTCTCAATATTACACATTAACCCCAGATTTAAACAAATATATCACATTAACCCCCATTTTAATAATTATTTGAAAAAATATTTTTTTAGAAAATAATCTTTTTGTGAATTTTTTTCTCGGCCAGATTCCGGCGTTGACTCTTTTTTTTTTTTTTTCTGAATTTTTTTTTTCAGGCCGGTCAACCGCCGTTGACCGTCGGTCTCCGGCGTTGGCTTTTTTTATTTTTTTTCTTAGAGAAAATATTTTAATTAATATTACTGCATTGACTGCTGAATTCACCAATTAATATTTTTTAATTAATATTACCCGGCGGCCAATGGCGGCTGACCAGCGGTCTTTGGTGGTGGCGGGTCAAAATTGAAATAAGGGTCAAAATTAGTTAATTGGTGAAATTGGGGTGTAAATCATGAAATTGGAGTTTAATTGAGTTTCAAGGAATTGGGGGTAATTTTGATATATATAAAAGGGTTTTCCGTATTTGCAAATAAGTTCGAATGATGTGGAAATATTTGAAAAACAAAAAAGTTAGATATGCCTTTTTTAATTAAGTGCCCTTGTCATGAGCCTCTTTGCCAGTAACCCTTCTTTTAATGTGGACGGTACTGAGACGTGGGGGTCCATGGTCGGTTTAGGACGTTATAGAACGTAAGCAATATTTTAAAAGGGGCTATTAGTGAGAACCCCTCCAACATTATTCTTAGTGAGAGACCCATCCTTTTTTTATTCTCAAATTTACCCTTTCACTATTCACTTCACATTATCCATTAGTTTGATGTATTTTTTTTTAATTTTAATTTTTGTTTTTTTTTATTTCTTCTTTAAAAAATAACAATTTTATCTTTAAAAAAATATTCATTTTTAATTTTTTTTAATATTTTTTTTGAATATTGTTTTACTATATTTTTTTAGTTTTGAGTTAAAACTATATTTCAATAAAATAACTATTATTAAAAACAACATTTATTAAAACAATTGGTATTAAAACAATGATACATAAGTTTGACTATTTATTTAATTAATTATATATTATATTATTTCCATTATAAGATTAAGTAATTATTTAATCAAAGCATCTCCACAACTATTTGTTAAATCAAATATTTATTAAATTAACTATTTATTCAAACCAACTAAAAAGTAATAAAAACAACAATATTGTTGTGCGAAAACAACTATATTGCTATACGAAAAAACCTATATTTAATCAACTACAAATTATTGAGATCAACTAAAAAAAAGCTGATACGAATCTGTAGAACTCGTTACGAAACCCAATAGCTTACTCGGAAGCAAGATAAAAACATCCAAAAAAACAAGGATTCAGATTGGCGGAAGCAAGGAATAATGACCCCATAGCTATAGATAACTAGAAACCATTATTATCAAGGTGGAATATTGACCCCGTAGTTTCAAAGAACCAGAAACCAATATTATATCGCTAAGAAAATTACAAGAATCCACTTGTAAGATCCCGAAGATTGCTGTAGAACAGCGAAGGAGAATTAACTCTCGAAATACTCAAATATTCATTAAAATTCGTCCCTCAAAATATGCCAAATTGGCAACCTATTTAGAAGTGCTAAAAAGACTCCCTTTTCACAAGGAAAATGACTCCTACCTAGGGGTGGTAAACGAGCCGAGCTGGCTCGCGAACTCGACGAACCGGCTCGACAAAGGCTCGAACTCGGGCTCGGATTTTCCGAGCTCGAGTTCAAGCTTTGGACGAGCTCGAGGTCGAGCCGAAATTTAGTTGTTCGACAGCTCACAAGCCGGCTCGCGAGCTGCCTTTTATTTTTTTTAATTTTATATATATATATATATATATATATATATATATATATATATATATATATATATATATATATATATATATATATATATATATATATATAAATATATATATAAAAAAAAAAATCACTGGACAACCCTATAAAACCATAATGGGGTTTATGTAATTTTTATTTTCAATATATTTTTCTACTACTTTTTTTTACCATAATTTTCAACAATTACCAGTCTCCTATTTTTCATCAATATATCTCAAATCTTAAGAGATAAAGAGATTTGTTAAATCTTAATCTATATATTTGGAGTATACATTTTAATATGCAAAGTTTATGAAAACTAATGTTATATATAATATGAATAATACTACATTATTAAATTTTACTATGTACTATATTTTCTTATTATGTATTAAATTGATAATTTTTTTCACTTTTCAAATAATATCCTGTGCATCGCACGGGGAAAAAATGCTAGTTATTATTAACTAAATAGTAAATAGTCTATAATAATAAATATTTATAGTATTTAAATAGAAATAAATCTATATTACTTAGATAATTCATAATAATATAAAATATTATAATAATAATATTTAAAAAAAATATATATAACTAGAGTTCATTATTTATTTTATATTTTTTTTGGTTTTCCTACAAATAATTTTTAATAAAATATAAAAGGATTTTAATTAAAAAAAAAACTAAATGAGCTTGAGCTCGACTCGTTCACACCCCTACTCCTACCTAATCTATAATAAGGAAACTTATAAATAAGCAAATCCTAACTATAAAAACCTCTAAACTAATAAAAACATAATAAATCCTAAATAAAAAAACGTGCATAATTAAATTAGATAACTTGATCTTCAAGTCGACTTCTCGATCACCCTTCTTAACTCGCGTAGACAATTGATTTTGCACGTGCAAGAATTTCAGTATGTGTGTATATCTATGTGTGTTGTGCTGTTTTGTGTAAACAACTACACAAGGATTATTGAACGATAAACTTCAGTTCAAAAATAAAGAAATAATTGAGAAAAGAAAAAAAACTTTATAAATGAGTGTTTTTTTTAGTTCAAATTTGAGATTTTCTTGTGAAGATCGAAATAACTCCAACACCATTGTATTACCAACTATTAATTATGGGAGTTTTGAAATTGGTTTTTTGGGAGTCATGTATGTGTTTGGTGATTCTCTTGCAATGTCAAAATGGGCGTGTACTTGGTGTTTGTGTCGCAAAGTAAATGGATGGTTCTATGGTAATGTGCATGGCGACGTCTAACAGAGCTATGGTCCAACTCCAAAAGAAACACGTGGGCGCCCATGTAGGTTATCTTTTTTTTTTTTTTCATTTATCAATTGGCCATGTAGGTTATCATTCATGTCATATGAATTATAATAATATTAATAATTCCACATCATACTTCCATTAAATCAAACAACAAAAATTAATGGCGGGACATAAATTGTTTAAAAATGGCTTCATTAGGGACCACTATTATAACTTGAAAATGTTTAGGGACAATATTGAAAATGCGGGTAAAGTTTGAGAACGAAAAATATAATTTCCCGATTTTGGAACAATCCAAACTTCCAGTTACTTACAGTAATCATAATGGTTAACCAATGAACATGCGAGAAATGTGTTGTATGTTGTGCCAATCAGAGGCGAATTTAGGGGGTGACCACGTGTGCCATGGACCACCGTGTGTCCTAAGAAAGTGTTTAGTGTAGTGGTAAAGGTGTCTTAGTATCTATGAGGGGTTATGTGTTCAACTCTTGTAGTATACACAAAATACTAGGTTTTATTTTATTTCAGTCGTCTCCCTGGTTCTTTTTAACCCTACGCTCTCCCCTGGTTTATTTTTCTTTCAGCCTCTTTTTCCTGGTTTTTATTTTATTTCATCTATCTCCCCTGGTTTATTTTCCGCTCAGCCTCTCTCCCCTGTTTTTTTTTCAGTCTCTCTCCCTTTTTTTTGCCTCAATTTTTTTTCTAGCCCATCTCCTTAAAAATGCATAAAATTTTAGTTCATTTTTTTCGTCCCAATTAGTTCTGTTTCAGCCCCTCTCCCCATTTTTTTAGCCTCTCTCCCTTTTTTTTGTTGCCCCCAATTAATTTTTTTTCAGCCCCTCTCCCCAAAAACGCAGAAATTTTTAGTTCATTTGTTTTTTGCCTCAATTAATTTTGTTTCAGCCCTTCTTACAAATAAAATGTGCCTCTCCCAAATCAGAACCCTAAATCTCTTTTTTTCAAGTCATGAGTAAGAGGAGAATGTATTTTCGCTTGGACTAGAAATACATTTTCAATCTGAGTTGTAATTGAAACATTGGTATATTTTTACGATTTAATACTCGAATATTTAATTAGTATTATTTTCTATGCGGCATACCCTGGATTTTCATCCTTGATCCACCGCCGGTACCAAATCTTCCCCATTTCCGTTCTCACATCTCCTTTCCAATTCTGGGCAGTTCCATATGCATGGATATTGGAGATTTGTCATTCCTCGGATACTTGCTGAAAGTGATTCTACCTTTGGGCATAAAGAAATATACAGACCCTCAAAAGATGTCAAATCGCCCAACCATTCCGGCATTGAACTCAGCTGAGGAAGTTCAGTTAGGATTAGAGATTGGAGTGAGAGGTGTTATAGGGCCTTGCGTAGATACACCATCTTTCGAAGACAATAGAGCCTGACTTTTGTAAGGAATTTGAGGTATTTAATCTCCGCCTCTGGCAGCTCTACAACTTCTGGGTATCCACCTATTTCTAGTTTCTCACAATATTTTGTAGACAAACTTGTAAGATATTTCAATGCTCGCACCCCTTCTTCTAGTAGAGACAGAGACAACTCATTTGCACCCTAGATCTCCAATTTCTTGAGATTGGTAAGGCTTTGCAGTGTCTCAACTGTTATACGTATGCATGTATTCGCGAAGTGCATGGTCAGATCAATAACAGGTTCCATCTTAGACAATGAAGCTAGAGTTAAGCTAGTGCAACTCAATTTCTTCAACTTTTTTAGATATGGTGAGAGTGGTGGCAATATTACTAATGATGAGCAATATGCAATCTCTAGCTGCTCGAGATTTGGGAATGCTTCAGTTGATCTCATCGTCACTTTCTCTTTTAACAACCCTTTGATTTTAGGGAGAAATGATAGTTTTTTCAGAGATGGGAACTGTTGTAGCCTCGTTAATGGATTTTCACTTTGATCCTCAATAATGTACTCCACCCGAGCCAGATTCGTTAAATTCAATGACCTGAGATAAAGTAGCCCTCCCTGTTACGGAAGATGCATACAACTTTTACAACTTGATATATCAATTCGAACTACATTCTTCATAGTCGAATTTGACATCCAAACTGGAAAACACTTGCCATTAAATCGACATATTTCTAAAGTTTCAATATTTGGGGGAGATTCAAGTGCTTCCAACACCTTTTTATCTTTATCAATATCTTCTTCCCTGATCTCAATTCCTAGTACAACTACAAATGACGAAGATTCCTTTTTTCAGCAAGATTTGCTTTCTTTGCATCCATTGGGTTTGCCACTCTCTCCAGATGATGAAGTTCAAGCTCGCCACAAAGGTTCAAGCTCTGCAATTCCTCAAGTTCATTACCTCTATCACCACTCACTATGAACCGACTCAATGTTTTAAGGCAAGTATGTTCTCCAATTTTAGATGGCATCTCTGTTAGTGATTCAGAATCTTTCAGACATAGATGTGGAGATTAACCATGTAGGTCATCTTCTTTGGTAAAGCCTCAAGAGTTCTGCACTCATCCAAATTTAAAACATGCAAATGCCAGAGACCGCATAATGCGTCGGGCAAGGTACGGATTTCAGTTCTGGACAAATTCAAGTGTCTCAAATGTTTTAAATGGCTTATTGCAGAAGACAATTCATATATCCCTGTCATACTTGCATCTAATATCCTCAAACGTAAAAATTCATTTAAAATGTAAGACATGTCCATCGCACATTGTTTACTCGTAGGAAATGCAATTAACTTTTCTTTCATATTTACCTGGTGGATTTTGCTATTGGATGCACTTGTCGCTTTTCTTTGAACTTGTATTCCATGAATTTTGTTCTCCAAGATTGATTTGGCAAGATCATGAACAAGATCATGCATACAAAAAGTGTTTTTGTTTATATCCGGAACGTATTGCAAGACAGATCTCAAAACTAGCACATCGCATATTTGGTTGCCAACATACTCCACTTCCATTGACGAAATAGATCCATGTGCCATCCACATAAAGATCAATTCTTATTTGCGAATATAAGAATCCTTTGGAAAGACTGCATAATAAGCAAAACATCGCCTCAATTATAAAGTAAGATGATAATAACTCAATCTCAAGGCTTGCAGTATCAGAGTTTCAGGTAATTCCCATATTTTACTTTCCGCTACCACCCTCCTAGCGTCTGATAAGCCATAGGAACACCATCACACTTCCCCACAATCTGCTTTCCAATGGCTTCGAGATTTTCTTTTTTCACCTGTCCAAATGCACGTTCTTGGAACACCATCCAACATTGGTCATCCGACAACCTTGTCAATTGATGTGGTGGAAGTGTTCCCATTATACCAACAACCTTTTTTAGGCGTGTGGTGACGATAATCGAACTCCCAGTTGAGCCACATGTCAAAACCTTTCTTAACTCAGACCACTTCTCTTGATCTTCGTTCCAAACATTATCCAGTTCAAGCAAGTACCTTTTGTTTTTCAATAGATCCCACATGCAGCGTTGTAAAGTATCAAAGTTTGATTAATTTGAAGCACTTTCAGCGGTTGACTTAATCATGACTTTCAACAAAGTCTTGACATCGAAATTGTCAGACACACAAACCCAAATTCTTTTGTCTAAATTTTCAGCAACCCGTTGATCGTTGTAGACTAATTGAGCAAGCGTTGTCTTGCCTTGGCCACCAACACTAATAATGGGTAGCACAGAGATTTCTTGATTGTCCTTGAATCTTTTCACCAAGATATCCACAATGTTCTCGTATCTTCTTTCCCGCCATAAATGTGATAAGACTCTATCACAATAGAACCATCTCACGTATGGTACTTGTATCTGCATCGATTGGCCTCTCTATAGCCATCTCTTGAAAACCGAACATTTTGCGCTCTGCATCAACCTCACCAATTTTTTGTGTGATGTGATCCATCCTTCTTCCAATTTTGAGCCGAATCATGGAGTTTTTAAAGCGAGCCATTTTTGTTTTTGTACACCAATTTTGAGAATTCTGTTGTACACTCATCCAATATGTCATCAATCTCGAAGGTGTTGAGTGTAGATTTTACACTCAATACGTTTACTTGACATAGATCTTTTGTTTAGATTTAATTATATTTGTGCTTTAATTGATTGATTTTGTGTTTTATAGGTGCAAAACAAGAATTAAGTGTCTATGAAGGAAAAAAAAGATCAAAAAGAAAGAAAAAGGTTGCAAATAAGGAAATAAATTAATTATAAATTGGAAGAAAGAATCTCGCCACTGCTTTGGGAGCGTCCAGTGTCCACCATTTCGATAATATCTCTCATAAGAACTCCAAATCACCTGATTTCACCGGCATTGGAAAGCTAGTTTTGAAATACGTGGATTATTTCCATATTTTGTTTTTAACTTTCTTATTTTCTAACTAAATTTTAGTTATGGATTAACCCATGTTCTTGAGTGCTCTTGTTAGGGGTGTGCGCGGGTCATAAACCCGCGGGTTCTATCAAAACTCGCCCTCGTCCCGTCAAACAACGGTTCTTGATTATGAAAAACCAAACTTGTGGGTTTTCAACGGGTTTACCATAGGCGAGTCCTTGGCGGGTTTGTAGTAGGACCCAACCTTTACGGGTCGAAACCCGTTATCGTCTAAACTATTTTTTTTCTATGATTTATAAGTTTTACGGGAGAATAATTAAAAACTAAAATGAATAACCTAAAATCTTATACTGAAAGCAAACATAAATAATGTAAATGTCAAGAGTAAATAAAATTTAATACAAGTCTTAACCATAAAATCCATTATAACACTAAAAATAACTAATTCAGAACTTAAAAGACAAAATTTAAATAAAATAAATATATAGCATTTTCAAGCATAACCAAAGTCATTCAGCTCCATTCAACACCATTTTCTTCCTTCTTTTTTTTTGCCGTGTGTTGATTGTTGTATATATATGTTTTTTTACTACGTTTTCTTAGAGATTTTAATAATCTTTATAGGAATTACTTCCACAATTACAGTTTAGTTTATTTATGTATTTGATATACTAGAGATACTTTATTTATTTATTAATATTATTAATTTATTATACTATATAATATAAAGAAAACAACGTCGTTTTGTATGGCGGGGCGGGACGGGTTTCACGGGTATTAAAAAAATTGAACCCGTCTTAGACCCAAGCCCACGGGTCTTGACCATTTTAGGACCCAATCCTATGGATGGATCTATCTGTCCGGTCCCAACGGGGCGGTTTTTCACGGGTTTGACGGGTGTAGCGGGTTGATGGGTCCGACTTGCTCACCCCTAACTCTTGTAGTTGGTTTTTCTTGCAGATCATGGGCTAAGGAGTGGAAGCTTGGAATGTCTATAAATACCGACTTCAAGACTCAAGGAATTTTATCGATTCTACGAAATAAAAAACCGAGAGCTGAAAAGAATACATGAGTGTTTTAGAGTGGTTTTAGAATCGGTTGTTTGTACTCCTCACGAGTACATTCTTTGTAGTCTAGATGGTTTAGCATATAGTTTTTATGTTTCTAGACTTGGTTGTAAGAATGATCAAGATAGTGATTCATTCATAAGAAAGAAGTTCTTTACGTACTCCTCAGGAGTACATTCTTTGAAATCTAGAATTTTTAATATTTCTCTTTTTGTTTCTAGATTTGAATGTAAGAATGATCATGATAATGATTCATTCATAAGGAAGAAGTTTTCGTACATCTTCTGTTTGTATTCTTGGAATACTGTAAAGGGCAAGTTCACAAGTTTTTACTTGTGAGCATTTTTAGATATGAGTATTGTCTTTATATCTTTATATTTCCGCTGCATGTTTTCTCGAGTGTCATAACACTTAAGATAACATCTCTGTATTAAACGAATTCGGGACCATAAATTCGTTCAATTGGTATCAGAGCCAACACTTGATGTATACTAAGTATCTGTTCCTATTTCTTTTTCAGAAACGAATTCGTGATGGATACTCAGATGACTGCTTCTTTGCGACCTCCTGTACTTGATGCCACAAACTACACCTACTGGAAAGTCAAGATGAGGGCGTATATCAAAGCCATTGATGAGAGAGCCTGGAGATCTATTCTTACTGGATGGAAGCCACCAACTATAACAAATGCGGATGGGGATGTATTTCCAACACCAGAATTACGGTGGACAACAGACGATCTATCAAATGCTAATCAAAACTCAAAGGCGTTAAATGCAATCTTTAATTCAGTAGATTTAACAATGTTTAAATTGATCTCAGTGTGCACTTCTGCAAAGGATGCTTGGGAGGTTCTTCAGCTACATTGTGAAGGATCAGACATTGTCAGAAGAACTAAGCTCAGATTACTCTCCTCCAAATTTGAGAGACTGAGAATGGAAGAAACTGAAACAATTTCTCAATACAACGAGAAATTGATTGATTTAGCTAATGAATTTCAATCCTTAGGGGGTCCTTTGAGCAACGAGACACTGGTGAATAAGGTATTGAGAACTCTTCCAGAAAGATTCAGCATGACAGTTACTGCTATTGAGGAGGCCAAAGACATATCATCTCTACGGCTGGACGACTTAATTGGTAGTCTAAAGTCTAGAGAGATGAACTTTGAAGATCAAAGAAATGAGAAAGGTAAGGCTATCTCAAATGCACTCCAGGCAGAATTAGAGAAGGAAGATGTTGCTGCGGAGTATGATGATGATGCAGAGGAATGTCTCAACAATGTGGCATTTCAGATTCAAAAATTCAATAGGGCATACAGACGAAGTGGAATCAAGCCCAGACAGTTATTTCCAGATGGCTCTCCACAAAATCGACAAACTCAACCCCGGAACAGATTATTCCACAGAGAACATTTCCTCAAACATCTTCTCAAAACACTTTAAAAAATTCTCCATTGATTCGTTCAAATTTTGAACCACCTAACTTGGATCATATTAAATGCAGGGTCTGTTCAGGTTTTGGACATTATGCTAATGAATGTGCAAATACCTTGAGAAGAAGAGGAATGAGTCTGATTTGTGCTGTTAGTGATGAGGAGGAAGAGCAACCTGAACAGACAGAGGAGCAGCAATCCACTAAACAGGCTCTTTCTGTCAGATATATCACTGAAAATTCTTCTGAAGCAGAATCACAAGGAGTTTCTCTAGATGCTGCAACACTTTCTGAAACACTTTCAGTAACTTAAATTTCTGAGTTAGATAATATTCATTATACATGTTTGAACTCTATTTCTTCGAATGCTGCAGAATACTGTAAAGAAGCAGTAAAAGATGAGGAAGAAATGTATAAGAAATTGCTCAGCGACTTGGAGAAGAAGACTCATGCTCTAGATGCTGCCAACAAGGAAAATTCTTCTCTTAAAGAAACAATCACTTATTTGGAGGTTGGTATCACCAAGAAGGATCTTGAACTGGCAAAGGTGAAAGATGAACTCAAAGAAGCAACTCTAGCAATCAAGAGGATGAATACCAGCACAACTAAACTCAAAGAGATTGTGTCACTGGAGAAGTACAACAAAAATGAAGGTCTAGGGTTCAAAAACCAAGTGAAGAAACACAAGACAGTAAAGAAGAAGGAAATTGCCTTTGTAAAAGAGAAGGGTTCAAATGGAAAAGAATGCAGAAATTCCACAGTCACCACTCCAGAGTCCAGAATAAGAGGATACATTTGTCATTAATGTTTCTCACCAGGACATATTCGTCCATTTTGTGAGAAACTAAGTAGTGACAAAATTTTGTACAGGATGAGTCACATCACTCGAGGAAACACCTCCAAGAAAAAGGTAGAATTTACCAAAAAAGAGTGTAGGATATGGACTCCCAAAGGTAAACTTATGTGCAAAGCAGTATACACTTGTTTAAATGCTAACATTTTAGGTTCATGGTACTTTGATAGTGGATGCTCTAGGCACATGACTGGAACTAAAGAGTTTCTATCAAACTACCATACACTCAATGGTGGACGTGTAACCTATGGAGGAGGAGCTAAAGGCAAAGTGGTTGGACGTGGAACACTCAATATTGAGGGACTTCCAAAACTTTCAAATGTCTTACATGTTGAAGGATTGGGGTCAAATCTCATCAGTATTAGTGAATTGTGTGATGATGATCTACGTGTTCAATTTGATAAATACTGTTGTTCTGTGTTTGATAATCAAAATTATTATATACTGACAGGTTCCAGATCAATGGATAATTGTTACCAAACAGGTGACACTATCTCATGCAAAAGCTCAAGAGTAAGTGAAGTAAAGCTGTGGCACCGGAAACTAGGTCACACTAACTTCAAAAATCTGAAGCTGCTCAACAAGTACAATGCCATAAGAGGAAATCCAGATCTCAAGATCAAGGACATCCCTATATGCGGAATGTGCCAGAAGGGAAAGAAAACCAGAGTACCAGACAAAGTGTTACAACACGTTGGTACCACCATTTGTTTTGAACTTGTACATATGGATCTTATGGGTCCTATAGAGGTAGAAAGTCTAGGTGGTAAAAAATATGTACTTGTGTGTGTTGATGATTTTTCGAGATATACTTGGGTGTATTTTTTGAGAGAAAAATCTGATCTAGAACACATGCATGTGTTTGGATGTGTTTTCTATGTCCTAAATGACAGAGATCATCTAGCTAAATTTGATTCAAAAAGTGATTTGAGTTTATTTGTGGGATACTCTAAATACAGTCACGCATATAGAGTATATAACTTAAGAACTCGAACCATTATTGAATCTGTAAATGTGGTATTTGATGATTTTGCTGATCTCCGCAATAAAACAACTGAAGATGAAGTTGATGACCTGATTGCTGAAGGAGAAACAACCGGAGGAGACACTACTGCCACAGATGCTCCAAATATAAACAGTCCAGTATCAAGATAAGAGGGTGTTGAGACAAGTTTTACCACATCTGACTCAATACTTCCTGCGGAGAGCACAAAAGCTGAAATGCAGCCAACTCATGATGTCTACAGAAAGGAACCATCAAGTAGAATCCAGAAAGATCACCCCTCGAAGAAAAGAGAGGGTGAATTACAGAGATATGGTAAGATTTGCAAATTTATCTTCTGAATGTGCACTAACTGGAACTACTTGTTTTGTGTCTTCAGTCGAACCAAGGAATATTGGAGAAGCACTGAAGGATGAGTTTTGGATCAATGCAATGCATGAAGAACTGAATCAGTTCATCAGGAATGATGTCTGGTACTTAGTTCCTAGACCAAGTAATGTTAATGTGATAGGAACTAAGTGGGTCTTCAAGAACAAAACTAATGAAAAAGGTACAGTTGTTATAAATAAGGCTAGGTTAGTAGCACAAGGTTACACTCAGATACAAGGTATAGATTTTGATGAGACCTTTGCTCTAGTAGCTAGAATTGAATCTATTAGGTTACTTCTTGCTATAGCCTTTTTTTCTTAAAATCAGATTGTATCAAATGGATATCAAAAGTGCATTTCTAAATGGTGTTTTAAATGAAGAAGGATATGTAGAGCAACCCAAGGGTTTTGAAAATTCTGCCAAGCCTAATCATGTGTTCAAGCTTAAGAAGGATTTGTATGGTCTTAAACAAGTACCTAGAGCTTGGTATCAAAGACTCACTGACTTATTACTTGAATTACAGTTTACCAGTGGAGAGGCAGACAAAACTCTATTTGTTAGAAGAACAAATAACCATATCATTATTGTACAGATATATGTTGATGATATTGTTTTTGGTTCTACTTGTGCTAACCTTTTACAGTCTTTTGTAGATTCTATGTCTTACACTTTTGAAATGAACATGGTACGAGAGTTGAATTACTTCCTACGACTCCAAATCAAACAGACAATGAAGGAATTTTTGTAAATCAAAAGAAGTATGCTCTCAATCTGGTCAAAAGATTTGAGTCGGAGTCAGCCAAGCATATGAAAACTCCAATGGGATCAAGTCAAAAACTATCCAAGGACGATGTTGCTGAGGATGTTGACAGCACCCTATACAGAAGCATGATTGGAAGCCTTCTGTATCTAACTGCAAGCAGACCTGATATTATGTTTAGTGTTTGTGTGTGTGCCAGGTATTAAGCTCATCCCAAAGTCACTCATCTTAAAGTTGTGAAGATGATTATTAGGTATGTTGCAGGTACAGTGGACTTAGGTATTCAGTTTTTCAAAGACACTAATACTAATTTGATAGGTTTTAGTGATTCTGATTGGGCTGGGGATATTAGTGACAGAAAAAGCACTTCAGGTGCATGTTTCTTTTTGGGGAATAATCTGTTTCATGGTTTAGAAGAAAAAAAAATTGTGTATCACTTTCAACAGCTGAATCAGAATATGTAGCTGCTGGAGGATGTTGTGGTCAACTAATTTGGATGAAACAAATGTTGGGGGATTATGGGTTAACCAGTGACACCCTGACCATATATTGTGATAATTCAAGTGCTATTGATATTTCAAAAAATCCTGTTCAACACTCACGAACTAAACACATAGATATTAAACATCATTTTATTCGTGATAAAGTTGAGAAAAATATAGTGTGCTTAAAGTACATTCCTACTAAATATCAGTTGGCTGACATCTTTACAAAGGCATTAGATTATGAGAGGTTTTCTAAACTTAGAAAATCCCTCGGGATGTGTACTCAATACACATGTCCTGGAATATTTTGCAGCACCTCATCCAATATCTTAAGCTGCAACATAATTTACTGAAGCTTAGCTTCTTTAAATAAATGACTTCACTGTGATAGAATATTCTCTAAATAAGTAACTGGAAGTCTTTCACCTTGAAACGTGATCATGCTTCATGTAAACATTCAGAGAACAATTATAATCACATAAGTCAAACTCATCTATTTTGATAGTCATATCTTAATAACTGATCAATAACTGAGGAACCTTCAAACTGAACACTTGATCATGTTCCATGTGAATTGTTTGACTTGAAAATAAGAGTTCACAAAAAAAAAAAAAAAACAAAACAAAAAAAAAAAAAAACAAAAAAAAAAAAAAAATTATTATTATATATATAATAAAATCTATGCATGTTAGCCAATTTTTTTCTCACGCTATTAATCATTAATAGATGTATTTATTTATTTTTGTGAAAATTTCGTGAGTGCTACTGTTATTATTTTTATTACTATTATTATTATTATTATTATTATTATTATTATTATTATTATTAATAATATTATTATTATTATTATTATTATTATTATTATTATTATTATTATTATTATTATTATTATTATTATTATTATTATTATTATTCTTATTATTATTATTATTCTTATTATTATTATTATTATTATTATTATTATTATTATTATTATTATTATTAAATTATCACTATTTATATGGGTCATGGGGTACATGGGTTAGTCCTTTATCTTCCACTAAAGTCCACTCCTTATTGTGCCATGTGTCACGTTTTGTCTTAACCTGCCAAATAAACATTTATTCTCCTTAATCACGCTTTCTCCAAGAAAAACGCACATCACTTCTTCACCTTCTTTACTTCAATTTTTTTTTCTGCAAAAATTAGAGCTTATAAATTTTGTGCTTCTTTTTCGAAAATTCACACTCAAAAATCAAAAGCACAAGAAGCATTTTTTTTTTCTACTGTACCATGGCATCTCCTCCTAGAAATCCTCTTCCGGCCGTTGATGATGTGCACAACGATGCTGCAGCACCTGAACCAGCAGACCCTAATCTAGCCATCATCGTTCATCCTGTCAACCTTGAAGCCATGCCGATCAGCTTCATTGGGCCCGACGACGAGCTGAATCCGATTGACCCAGACGTTTTTTCAGAACCCGGGTCCCTCTTCCACTCCAGGAAGGTTTCCTACTCGCCGGTCTAAGCGCATGAATCCCTTCCCAGATCTGAATGCTACTGGGTCACAACGCCGAAGGGGAGGAAATTCTCACAGCAGAGGCGATAGAGGTGGAAGAAGAGGCGGCATAGGCGGTCGTACTCCAGTTAGACCAAATCCCCCAAGAGGTCTATATTTGGTTGATGAAGAAACAAATGATAAGAAGGAGATCCTATCTTTGCAGAACCAAAAGCCCAAGCTCTCTCCTCAAGCTCCACTGAGTCATCTTCCAAAGACTCGACTCCACAAGCATCAACTCAGGGGGAGACACTTCAGCCTAACATGGCAGCAGCCTCTTCTCAACATTCTGTTTTCAAAGATATTGCTGCACATGTTCCTGAAAATGCTGCCGCACCTACTGTCTCAGACAACGCCCATCAGAGTGATGCTGAGGATGTTGATCCCTACCAAGATGAGGAAATGCCAGACACAGAAGAAACACCCTCAACTCCACATAAAGATCTTCTGGAAACCCCGGCAGAGGCAGCTGTTCAAATGGATGCACCACCTTCCCAGGTTGAAGAGGAAGAGAAAAGTGATGACAGTTGGGAATTGCCCCTTGCCTCTTTCCGCAAGAATTTGCCTTCCTCATAGTCAGACATTGACTCTTCTGAGGACTCATCTCAGATGGAAGAAGATGTTGCTCCACCTGTTGCATCACCTGAGCCAGCATACACCCCAGATGAACTTGAAGACTCAGAAGAAGAAGCTAGACTTGGATGGGAAGGATCTGTCAACTACTTTTAAGGTAAACAATGCCTTCAGTCCTACTTTTTATTTTGAATCTGATTCAAATATGAGTCCTCAAATCATGAATCTTCAATTCATTAAGGAAAAGAAAATTTCCAAGGATGAGTTTGATAGGCATAGAATCAATGTTTTTCTTGATCAAAGAAAGATCCTTAGTCTAGTTGATGTTGCCTGTCCTTATGATCCATCTGTTGTGAATGAACTTTATGCCAATTTACAAACCTCTTTTTTAAAGAAAAATTCTCCAAACTTTGGCAAATTTTTTGTGCGAAAATCTATTTTCTCCTTTTCTCCCAAAATTATCAACTCTCACTTACAAACTCCTACTGTGATTGATGAGGATAATTATGGTGATTTTACTGAGGTTTGTAAAACTCTTTCTGGCAATCGTTTAAAATCTTGGCCTGCTCACCCCAAAAAATTCAAAGTTTCTCAACTTACTGCATTTTATTCTGTCTTGTTCAGACTCACAGTGATGAATTGGATTCCATCCAAAAATGTCTCTGTGGTTACTAAACCTCATGCAGTACTCATGTACAAATTGGGGATGGGATTACCAGTTGATTTTGGCAAACTTTTCTTCAACAACATAGGTCATCTTGCCCAGAAAATTTCTTTCTCCACTCATCTTCCCTATCCTTCTCTCATCTACTCCATTATACTTTCTCAAAATTTGGGCCAAGATGAATCATAATATCTTCACACTCCACTTGGCATGATAACTGTTTCTCAAAATTTTCTCAAAGCTCCTCATGTCCAAGATCTTCCATGGAATGGAGATAATTTTCTCTCAACTGAATCAGATCAAAATAATCTTGGTACTGAAGGTGTTGCTCCTCATGTTGACAACACCCCTAACATCTTTGTTTCTGTTCCACGAGATCTTTTGTTACAGCACAACTTACTCACTCCCTAGCTCAGATCACTTATCACCAGTCCATGGTGGAAATGCTCCAAAAAGCTCTTTCTGATCAAAAAGGGGGAGAACAAGCCAGTCATGAAGTTGAAGCAGGGACTTCTCATCCTTTGGATGCCAGAGGCAGAGAGTATGGAGTTAATGAAGAAGAAGAAAAGAATGAGGGTGAAGCTGAATGAGAAGAGGAAAGCAGTGGGTCCAGTCTAGTGATGGAGGAACAACAGCTGATACTGAGGACACCTTGAATATTCTACTTTAATTTTTTTATGAACAATATTCGGTTTTGTTCAGTTTTTATTTTCCCTCTGAACTTTTATGTTAATGTTGGTTGTCAAATTCAGGGGGAGTTCAAGCAATGACTCAGGGGGAGTTAAGCTAAAATTTAGTTTTGATCAGAAAGTTAAAAATGGGGAGTTTGAAATACGTGGATTATTTTCACATTTTGTTTTTAACTTTCTTATTTTCTAACCAAATTTTTGTTATGGAATAAGTAGTGCTTAGTGGGTTAACTATATAGCTTAGTGGGCTAAGTATATTACTTAGTGGACTAAGTAGTGTTTAGTGGGTTAAATTGTGCATATTATTCTAACTACTAAACTAACCCACTAACCCATGTTCTTGAGTGCTCTTGTAGTTGGTTTTTCTTGCAGATCATGGGCTGAGGAGTGGAAGCTTGGAATGTCTATAAATACCGACTTCAAGACTCAAGGAATTTTATCGATTCTACGAAATAAAAAACCGAGAGCTGAAAAGAATACATGAGTGTTTTAGAGTGGTTTTAGAATCGGTTGTTTGTACTCCTCACGAGTACATTCTTTGTAGTCTAGATTGTTTAGCATATAGTTTTTATGTTTCTAGACTTGGTTGTAAGAATGATCAAGATAGTGATTCATTCATAAGAAAGAAGTTCTTTACGTACTCCTCACGAGTACATTCTTTGAAATCTAGAATTTTTAATATTTCTCTTTTTGTTTCTAGATTTGAATGTAAGAATGATCAAGATAATGATTCATTCATAAGGAAGAAGTTTTTGTACATCTTCTGTTTGTATTCTTGGAATACTGTTTTAATATAACTTTTCCGTCCTGTAAAGGGCAAGTTCACAAGTTTTTACTTGTGAACATTTTTAGATCTGAGTATTGTCTTTATATCTTTATATTTCCGCTGCATGTTTTCTCAAGTGTCATAACACTTAAGATAACATCTCTGTATTAAACGAATTCGGGACCATAAATTTGGAGACAACTTTGTTAAAGTGCTGGTGAGCTCGAACAGACAACTTTGTTTTGAAAAAAAAATCATTTTCTTACACAATTTGGAGACAAGTATTTTTTTCTTACACATTCACCAACTCCAACAACTATAAACATTTTTTTGTCAAAAAAAAAAAAAACAACTATAAACATTTTATTTTTCAACTTGTCCGATAAAGAAGCGGTTTTCCGGTTGTGTAATTAGGGCTGAGTTCTGGACGGGATTTCTTCCTATTTCGCTCCTGAATCACGTAATCCTGAATTCCCCGAGTATTTAGACCCAAAAAAAGGAAATCAATTATACCTTATAATTTAAGGGTAAATGGCACTTTGCCCCCAAACAATCGTGCGTTTTGCACGTTACTGCCTATACAAAAAGAATTTACAAAATTTTACCGTTCCAGAATTGTCTGCACGTGCATCACATGTGAGTCTTCTGAGTGTACAAATGTCCATGCACTAGTCAAAAGAAATCGTACAATCATCTTCGATTCTTCATCCCCACGTGGAAGTCATTGCATTTGAACTCCATTCACCATCAATACTTGATTCATCGATCTTCACCACTATTAATCTCCAAATTGCAGACGCGGGACACCTCGAATTATGTGAGGAAACTCAACTGACGCAGAACAGAAGCACGATAAAGAATTAGTTTCTACGAATTAATCCTATAGAACAAAATAACATTCGGAATCCACCGAAAACTCTGGAATCCACCAGAAAAATAGAGAAAACCCTAAATAGTTTATTAAAATTCGAAAATTCTCCTCAAAATAAAGTCCTAAGGCAGCTATTTATACTAATAAAACTGAAAACCCCAATTAAACTAAGAAAATACTAAAAATTACAAAAAATGGCAAAAACAAGTTAGAGTCTGATTCTTGTAGATCTGGTAATTTTGGGAACAACCCAAATTACGTAATCCTAATCCGATTTTTCTATGATTTGATATTAATTTTTAAAATTTGCCTAAAATAGCAAAAACAAACTTTTAGGAGTCTAAAAGACGTTGGATTGCTGAAATTTGACGTGATTCATGAGCTTTTCTCATGAGTTTTGTTTCTTGCGCCGTTTCACTTGAGATAGAGTTCGTTTCATACTCAAATACAATTTGAGTTCGTAGAAAACCCTTATTTTTCCATAATTTCTTTCGCTATTTCCAACAATGCCCATCAATAAATCTTCTCCGAATTAATTGTTTATTTTGTAATTCGAATCCAATTTGACGTTCCTAATCAATCTCCTCTTCTTCAAAAGAGCTCGACCTCGAGCTATGATCAAAATATAGCGATGCATATTTCTTTCCAAACAACTTCAAGTGCTCCACTAATCTTACCGGCACAAAAATCTCGCTGACAAAATCTTCCTCCAAACGAGGAATTAGAAAAATTGGTTTCTTAATCGAAAATTCCAATGGCTCCACCAATTTCTCCGATACAAGAATTTCAAAGCAAACATTATCTACAATTAGATCACATACCTCAATGCAATCCATTTGTCCCTTCTCTTCTCGTGCACCTTCCTCTTCTTGAACAAATTTTACAACTTCAAATGCTTCCTCAAATTTGTTTTTAACACCCTCTTTAAACTCATCAACTCCCTCTTCAACCTTGCTATCGTTCTCTTCTACCCCATTGACGCTCTCTTCGACTTTGTTGATGTTGTCTTCAACCTCATTGACTCTCCCTTCAACTTCATCGACTTTCACCTTGATTTCGTTAATGTCATCGTTAATCATAGCTACGCTAATTTTAACTTTTGCCTCAACAATTTCGTCTTCAACTTCATTAACTCTTACGCCATGATCCTCCACCAAACTGGGTGCTTGAATAAAGAACGAAGTATCTTGTACCTCCTTAACTTTGACAACGGGCGGAACATCTTCGGTTTTCTAGAAGAACTATTTCACTTCTGATAATATTCCTCCCTCCATGCTAACTCTTGAGCCTCTTCAAGGGTGTAGAATGTACGCCACCCCATCCCTAGACGTACTGAAATATTCAATCCTGCCGAGTACCGTGAAATTTCCGTACTTTCGAATTCTTCCAGGTTATTTAAGTTTGCTAGTCTCATAAACTCAGCAGTATACTTGTTAACAGATCTACTCCCTTGCGAACAATTACGATATAATTGAAATAGACGTTTCTCATAACCTAAGGGTAAAAAACGATCCATCAACATTTTTCTCATCCTCCTCCATGATTGGATTGAAACTTTTTCTTGTCTAGCTCTCTTCCACTGTATCCCGTCCCACCATGCGGCTGCACTACCCTTTAACTCACACCTCACCAATTGTACCATCTTATTCGGCAAAATATCATCAATTTGAAATACCTTTCGACTTCTAATACCCAATCGATAAAATCTTCAACTTCAAGAAAATTTCCACTAAAAGAAGGAATTTCAGCTCTTACCCGATATTTATCACGATCCTTTTGCCTCCTTATAGGCGGGTTTTTTTCAAACTCAGAGTTTTCGCTCCCCTTTGAATAGTCGTCATACTTTGATTGAAATTGAACAGGTCCATGATAATTGTGTCTAACATACGCACCTTAGGCTACATCGTCGGCAATCATCATGCTAGATCTAGTCCTTATGTTGTTGTTGTCAAGGGCAAATCCCTCGCGCACCAACCGCAGATTTTGCAGTTTCTCAACCCCGCGGTCATCGCCAACGTAGTTGTTGTCTCCATGTTTCGCACCTTTCGCCATCTAACTAGGAAAAACCTTGCTACAGATGCCAACTAACGCAGAACGGAAGCACGGTAAAGAATTAATTTCTACGAATTAATCCTATAGAACAAAATAACATTCGGAATCCACCGAAAACTCTGGAATCCACCAGAAAAATAGAGAAAACCCTAAATATTTTATTAAAATTCGAAAATTCTCCTCAAAATAAAGTCCTAAGGCAGCTATTTATACTAATAAAACTGAAAACCCTAATTAAACTAAGAAAATACTAAAAATTACCAAAAACGGCAAAAACGAGTTAGAGTCTGATTCTTGTAGATCTCATAATTTTGGGAACAACCCAATTTACGAAGTCCTAATTCGATTTTTCTATGATTTGATATTAATTTTCTAAAACTTGCCTAAAATAGCAAAAACGAACTTTTAGGAGTCTAAACGATATTGGATTGCTGCAATTTGACGTGATTCATGAGCTTTTCTCATGAGTTTTGTTCCTTGCGCCGTTTCACTTGAGATAGAGTTCGTTTTATACTCAAATACAATTTGAGTTCGCAGAAAACCCTTATGTTTCCATAATTTCGTTCGATATTTCCACCAATGTCCATTAATAACTCTTCTCTGAATTAAATGTTTATTTTGCAATTCGAATCCAATTTGACGTCTTATCATCAACCATTCGATAAGGTTCTTCAACCAGGTCCGCGCGCGATCTAGTTGCACCTCTCTCACTCATCTCATGCATTGCCACATGCTTCCAACAAACCGATCAAACTTCCCGTTTATGCCCGCCCCTCTTCTACAACAGTTTCCACCGTGCTCACCTTCTAGACGACCTACTGTTAAGTGTATATGTTTACATCGTATCTTTTTATTTGAGCTTTTGGTGTGTTTTAACGATAATTGGTGCTTAAAAAGTTGATTTATTGTATTTTAGGTACAAATTGAAAAATTGGAAAAGTATGGGGTCAAAACTGCAATTTTGGAGAAAATATGGGCCAAAAGTGAAAAAATCAAAATGCTGAAGATTTAAAGCTCGGACCCCCGTCCCAGTTTTAGTTCAAATTCTCGGACCCCGTCCGAGACTCCGAAGTTGCGCAGTAAAGGGATTTTAATTGCACAAGGAAACTGTCTTATTCCCCAAAGTTCTTCACCTATATAAGACCAAGCCAAGCACACAATTGGTGATCTTTTTACGCAATTTGGAGAGCAACAAAGCAATAACGAAGACGAAGAATTCGAAGACTCTAAGCATAGATTTATCGTTTATGACTTATTTTATTTGTGTTTTTCCTTTAATCATGAGTAGCTAATTTTCTTATTTCTAGGATTTTATTTGGAACCCTATGTGGGATTTATGAACCCTTTTCTATGATTTTATGCAAGTTTTAATTCCGAATTATTTCTTCTACTTGTTTTATTAAGTGCATGAACTTGATCAACTTATGTGCTTTTATGTTATTGTTAATCGCATGAATCGGAAGATCGGGTTAATAATTAGAACTGTGGTAGAAGAGCCTTTGTAGTATTAACATAGGAATATAGTTAATCTCTTAGGTAGCCATTATTGAGATTTGTGCTTAATGTTGTGTTGTAGAATTAATTGCATAGGAATATAGTAATTGAATCTAGAGTATTAGAATCGTAATACACGCGGAAGCGGGTTATGATTATTTTAGCATCTCAGGTTAATAATCCGGGTTAATTGCTTGCATAATTGAAGGAATTGGCGGAATAATAATCCCATAGGGGGAAGAATAAAATCCTAGGCTTGCTTATCTTGATTAAGAGGGTGTTTGGCTAAGCTTAATTTAAACAGCTGATAAGTTCTTACGTCTGATAAGATGTTTTAAGAGCTGATAAGCTGTTACATCTTATTTTTAGGATTATTTTTTAGAGTGTTTGGATAATGGGCTTATTTCCTATTTTTACTCATTAAAAGATCTTAAATAAAAAGGTGGGGTAGAGGTACTTATTTAAAAAGATCTTATTTGCTCTCCAACAGCTTATTTTAAAAAAAATTAAGATCTTTTTCTAAAAATTTACCAAACACTTTGGAAGAGCTTATAAGCTCTAAAACATCTTATAAGCTCCTTTTAACATCTTATAAGCTTAGCCAAACACCCTCTAAATCTTCGTTTTAAATTGCTTTCTTGTTTTTGCTTGCTTTTAATTTAGTTTAATTTAGTTAATTCTCTCTAAAATTCGACTGTGTAGGGTGAACTTATAATAATTGGTAGAATTTAGCGTCTAGGATTAGATAATTAAATATTCCCTGTGGGTTCGATATCCGAACTTTTAGTCCACTATATTACTTGTACGATACGTGCACTTGCGTGTAGGTTTTCGGCCAACACCTACATGAATATAACATTTTTTCTCCTATTCGACTCCCTCGAAAACCCCTTCATCTCACCCAACTCGTGCAACTTCGATGACGTTTGGGTGTGTGTGTGTGTTTTTTGAAGAAATAAATTGTATAATTCAAGAAATAATTTATTGCTTTGGTGTTATTACGTCACTTGTGGTAATTGACATGGATTTCCTTGTACAGGTATTTAAATCTCAACAGATGCATTTGCCCAATCTAAAATTAACTTATGTCATCATAATAGATATACTACAAAGATAAACTTCACTTACGGAATAAAACACATGTTTTCGAAAAAATAAAATCAAAATACCAAATTAACATTAAGTTCACTTTGCATTCAAACATCACAGGTCCGGCAAAACGAAAAGAATCGCACAAATATGTATTGCAGGCGTATTCCCCGAGTCTCGAGAAGAACTAAGCTGAAAAATTAGTTGATGATGTATTCTTGCAATCACCATCCAACCAATATCAACAGGCAGCTAATCGAATCGAATAGAATCGAATATGGTGGCCTGTTTGTGAAAAGTCAAAGCAAAAAACAAAGAGTTAAGAATGTATCAAAGCTAACAACCAACTTATAAACAGGATAAAAGAAAAGAGATTGACTGGAGCTACATACCAGCCCTGCAGCTTTTGCCAGTTCGTCGAATCCATTAACCAATTTCAAGGCAGGGAATATGTGCTATCTTGTGCCAATCGTCTCCCTTTTCTCTCTCACATCTCCTTTTCAATTCCGGGCATCCATACACTTCCAGATATTCGAGATTTGTCATTCCCTGTATACTAGCTGGAAGTGATGCTGGCTTTCGGCACATAAAAATCCGCAGAGATTGAAGAGATGTCATATCGCCCAACCAATCGGGGAGTGAACTCAACCCAGGAAGCGCGTCTATGTGTATGGATTGGAGTGAGGATGAGAGGTGGTTCAATGCTTTAGGAACACAAACCATCTTTGGAAGATCATATAGCACTACTTTTTTAAGGTTGTGGAGGTGTTTAATCCCCTCCTCCGGCAGCTCTTCTAGTTCTCGACAGCTCCATATTACAAGTTCCTCGAGAGAAGTGAGGTGTCGCAACCACCCTTCAGGCAAACACCTCAGTGTATCACATTCTTCTATCGTTAAATGTGTAACAGATTTCAAGGCTCGCAACCCTTGTTCTGGAAGATCACATGCTTTTTTAAACACCAACTTCTTGAGATTACTCAGGCTTTGCAGCGTCTCAACTGTCATACATGTCGTCGTATTCTCCTTAAAGTCCATTGAAAGTCCATTAAGAGCGTCCAGACCCAGCTTAGACAATGAAGCTGCAGTTGAATATTAAGTTCCCTTCCTAAAGTCTTAAAAACCTGGCTTGAAGAACTTCCAGGCAGCCCTCCTTCCTTCTGATGAAGAATTCGTTACTGTCTCTTTCGCCAAGCCATTCGCCGGACAAAACCCTTTCTCACGCTATCTTCCAAGGGAAGAACAGAAAGCTTCTCTTACGAATTGCAATCTCGAATGTTTAGCTCCTTAAGATTTGGGAATACTTTAGCTGATCCCATCGTCACTTGCTCTTTTAACAATCCTTTCATTTTGGGGAGGGTTGTTAAATACAGTTTTTCCAGAGATGGGAACTGTTGTACGCTCGTTAATCGATTTCCACTTTGATCTTCAACAATGTACTCCACCAGAGCCAGATTCTCTAAACTCAACAACTTAAGATGAGATAGCTCTCCCAGTGGTGGAAGATGCAAACAGTTGTCACAATTTGATATACTCATACGAACTACTTTGTCCAGAGTTGAATTTGACATCCAAACTGGAAAATGCCTACCCCCGAATCCTTTTATATCTAAACTTTTGAGATCTGGGTGAGGTTCAAGTGCTTCCAACACCTTTTCATCTCTCTCTATATCTTCTTGCCCTGATGATTTTGATGCAGTAGTATTCTCAGGTTCCCACTCTAAATACAAATGACGAAGATTTCCTTTTTCAGCAAGATTTCCTTTCTTTGCATCCATACTGTTTTCCACTCTCTCTAGATGACGAATTCTAAGCTTGCCACCCAGCTTCAAGCACTGCAATTCTTCTATTCCATTGCCTCTATTACGACCCACTATGAACATACTCAATGTTCTAAGGCTCGTAAGTTCTCCCATTTTAGATGGCATCTCCCGTAACGATTCACAACTTCCCAAAAATAGATGGCGGAGATTAATCAAGTACCGCATCTTCTTTGGTAATACCTCGAGCTTTTCGCAGGCATTCAAATTCAAGATTTGCAAATTCCAGAGACTACATATTGAGTCTGGTAGGGTACGGATTTCAGTTGCAGACAAATTCAATTGTCGCAAATGTTTCAAATTGCCTACTGCACAAGGCAAACTTTCTATCCCTGTCCAACTTGCATCTAATATTCTCAAACGCAAAAAGTTCTTTAAGACAAGAGGCATGTCCATCTCTGGTTGATTACTCTTAACGAAAAGAAGAAACTTTTTTGGCAAACTTACCTGACGGATTTTTCTAGTAGATGCACTTCTGAAGTTTGTCCTTTGGACTTGTGTTCCAGGAACTTTGTTCTCCATGATTGATTGAGCGAGATCATGAACAAGATCATGCATCATTAAAGTAGGTACACTTGCATCTGTAACATATTGCAGAAGGGATCTCAAAATCAGCTCATCGCATATTTGATTGCCGACATCCTCCACTTCCAGCACTCCCTTTGATGAAATGCATCCATGCGCCATCCACATAAAGATCAACTCTTCTTTCCTAAATTTAGAATCTTTGCGAAAAACGGCACAGTAAGCAAAACACCGTCTCAATGACAAAGGAAGATGATGATAACTTAATTTCAAGGCTGGCAATATCAGAGTTTCTTCTTGACGTAATTCCCATATTTCACTTTCTTTAACATAATTCCACTCTTTCTCTGTCCTCTTAAACCGCAACAGACCTCCGAGCGCCTTAGCAGCCAAAGGAACACCGGCACACTTGCTCACGATCTGCTTCCCAATGGCTTCCAATCTCGGAAATTCCTCTTTCTCTTGTCCAAATGCTCGTTCACGCATCAACAACCAACAATGCTCGTCCGACAATCCCTTTAAGTAATGTGGTGGAAGTGTTCCCATTATATCAGCAACTTTTTTGAGGCGTGTGGTGACGAGAATTGAACTACCACTCTGGCCACACGCCAACACATTTCTTAATTCGGACCAATTCTCCTGATCGTCGTTCCAAACATCGTCCAGTACAATGAAGTACCTTTTGTTGTTGAGCAACTCCCATAGGCAGCGCTGTAAAGCATCCAAGTGCAATAAATCAGAAGCATTACCAGCCCCAGATTCAATCATGGCTTTCAACAAAGTCTTCAAATCAAAATCGTCGGACACACAAACCCAAATTAGTTTGTCGAAATGCTCAACGACCCGTTGATCGTTATAGACTAATTGAGCAAGGGTGGTCTTGCCAAGGCCTCCAATACCAACTATGGGCAGGACGGAGATTTCTTGATTATCATTGACAACTTGGTTGACCAAGATATCCACAATCTTCTCTGCGTCTTCTTCCCTCCCATAAATGTAACGAGACACGTTCAAAATGGAGCCAGTCTCACGTGTGGCGGAAAACTCGATCGGCCTCTCTATAGCCATCTCGCGCAAATGGAACTTCGAACGCTCGGCAGCAACCGCGTCAAGTTTTCCAGCCACCTCCTTCATCCTTCTTCCAATTTTGTATCGGAACAGAATTTTCTTCACGCTATAGCGACTGGATTTGCTGCTTCTATGCTCCAATTTCGAGAGTTCTGTAGCGCACTCGTCCAAGATGTCATCAATCTCATACGTAAGATCGTTGAGCTTGAGTAGCCAATTCTGTATGGCTCTGCTTTCAAGTTGCTTCATTTCGGCATCTTCGAGCACGGATTGAATGGTGGTGAGTGTGCTGAAGAGATTATTCATCTCTTCATCCACACCAAGAATCAATCCAATCTCACCTTGGATCAGTGAGCTCAGATTTCCAAGAACTATTTGAATTAACGCCTCTGCCATTTCTGAACAAGATAATGAAATGCAGAGCAACTTTGATTCAAACTAAAACAAACTCTTGCTAATTGTTTGGAATATGAAATGATGCAGATCTTGGTATATCAAAATTCAATGTCAATTGTATATGTTTTCAAGTTTGGTGTGCGCCTCTTTAGTCAAATAAGAAATTACCACCAAATTTCTTATTACTAGACAATTATCATTAAATTATAGAAAAATGTGAGAAAAAAACTATAATAATCAAGGACCATGCAATTATTAAGGATTAAAGTTGGCAAAAAGAGAGAAAGTTGACTTAGACTGACTTGTCGACAATTCTTTGTAATTTTATTTTGGGGTTTTTTGCAATAACCTACCTTGTGTACTCTTTAATTGCCGTCAAATCCCCCGTGATAAAAGAAATTGGCAAGGACCCCCTATGAAATGTAGTCAAAGTTAAAAAAGCCCCTAACAGTTTATCGTGTGTTGCACACGCAAATATTGCGACCGAAAGTTTTTTTTTTACCTAAAAAGACCCAATTAGAGCATCGTATTGGAGCTCCCAATTCTAATTTTAGTGTCAACTCCTCAAATTATGGGGAACTTATATCCTCTAGTGGGTGATTAGTAGCTCTCTAAAACTCCTTCAATTTTAGCGAATCCTCACATAAGTCCCACAGTTAGAACTCCTTTAGAAAGGAGAGAGATAGAGACTGCTGGGCCTCCACCATTATTATATTATTATATATTTCATGAATTTCTTTTATCTCACTTCCCTTTAAATAAGATATATTTTTAATTATGTTATTCCGTAAATGCCAATTACTTTTGTATGACTTTTATTATTAGTAATTATAATGACTATTCTAATAAAGATTAATGAATATCCTTTCTTTTCTTCATTGAATATTTGAATTTTATATAATTGTTATTGTTTTTTTGTAGTTTATCTTATTTATTTATTTATTTTAGAATTCATTTATAAAATATTTAAAAAAAATATCAACTTTGTTGGATTAGTTTTCTTCGCACTAATAGCAAGGTGTATATAGTAATAACACAAATGTGATAAAATGTTAAAAATAATTAAGATAGTGTGATATTTAAATTTAAATTAATAAAAAAATTATATTAATTAAGATAAACATCTATATATAATATAAAAAGAGGATCTATGCCCTCAATGATTGACATGTGGCAAATGATGATGTCATTTATCAAAATTGCTTAGTTGGAGTTCAATTGATTATGTGGCATCTCAAATTGATGAGTTGGTTTTTCATTTTTGGTATGTGTTTAAGTTATTTCCATTTATTATTTGCATAATCATCTAAACATTACCACATATACATATATTCTTTAATACATTTAATCCATGTATAAATTCGAAAAATATTTATCTTATTTACAGTTTTAATTTTTGAAATATATTTGTTTGAATGTCCATTTTTTATGAATATTCAAATAAATTTTAGCAATTTTTTTTCATTGTAATATCGATTAATTTTAATAATAAATCGTAATTATAGAATTTCGGAATATGTATTCAATAAATTAAATTTTTTTCAAATACAACATATATATTATTTTATTATTTTATTTTATAAAATATAATGATATATTAATAAAATACAATAATGTAAAATAAAAGATTTTATAGATATAATTTTTTTTTTCTGAAAAATATATAGAATTTTTTTTTTTTTGCAAGAGATAAAATTTCCGTATGAGTATTATTTTCTTTTGCAAAACTAAAACAATAATATTATATATAGATGATATATTCAACTATCTTTATTTTAAGATATAATTAATTCAAATTAATTTTTATTTTGTTCCGGATTATGTGTTTATCAAATAAGGACAATTAATAAAATTTCTCATAACCATATATTTTTTTTTCCATATTATATGTATCATAAAATAAAGTAACTTACGTATTTTAACGCGACTTAACTTTTCTCGAATTAGGTGGCTCAATTAATTATTTCCAAATCAATTCAAATCAAATCAAATCATTTAATTATATAATCAATGATTTCAAAATTTTAGATTGCTGATTATTTTAAAATTCAAATTTTGAATTTTAAAAATATTTCTAAAATTACGTAATAACCCATGCTATAAACAATATAATTTTCAGCTCTCGATCCGACTATTTTATATGAATATTCAATTTTTTATGCTATATATATAATTTCGATTTTTTTGTTCTATTATGTTTATATTTTTGTATTTTTATGTATGTGAAGGTACATAATATTTTATTTCCAATATACACAATATCCTCACATATTTATGTAGATTTTGACCATATTTACTTCAATGGATTGCACAATTTATGAATATATATACATTGCACATTATTTTATTCAATATATACATTACATTCAATAAATACAAAACTAATAATAATAAATGATATTTTCCTTAATTATTTATTCCGTAAGTGGCTTAGATTTTTGTTTCATAAATAATAAGTTAATCAACTCCATACCCGGCAATTATTGTGACATCAATCCAACTTTATATACGGCCAATTTTTTTTTTGACCAAATTTAAATATTTTCATCTTTATTTATTTATTTGCAGATAATTATGATTCAATACTAATTAATACATATTTGGAAATTATATTTGAATGATTTATCAATATTAACTTCTGTCACCATATTAAAGTTTATTCCATATAGATCAATTGAATTGTTTATATTCATTTCTAATAATTTCAAGTAAGTCAATTTTTTTCCTTTTTAAATATCAATCACTTGCAAAATATATTACACTATTTCTATAAGATTATTATATTAAATATGTATTTCCTTAATGACATAGTATTCACAAGTATAAATATCCCCATTGATATGCCTAATTGGGCCAACCCAATGGGCCTACAATTTCTTTACATACTGGGCTACGAGCCCAATATCGAAGACTAATATCACCGAGGCCTAAACACCTTCAAGTAAGGCTTGGGCCCAACAAAGCAAACCCAACCCAATAAACGACGTATAAATAGAGGTTTTACTCATTTTATTAAGTTACGTCCTATTAACTGAGCAATACGATCAACTGTATTCTCTGGACTATTTCTATGATCAGCACGTCTGACTTGAGCGTCGGAGGGGTTTCCGCCGGATCAAGCCCCGGCTTAGTTCATGTGTTCTATGACCGCAGGTACCTCAGGATCATCAAGTTGTCAAGCTACTGATCCGCTTTGCTCTCCCAGTTCATTTTCTACACCACCCTAGTTGAGCTATATTTTAGCATTACGTCCTATTAAATGAGCAATACGATCAACTGTATTCTCTGGACTATTTCTATGATCAGCACGTCTGACTTGAGCGTCGGAGGGGTTTCCGCCGGATCAACCCCCGGCTTAGTTCATGTGTTCTATGACCGCAGGTACCTCAGGATCATCAAGTTGTCAAGCTACTGATCCGCTTTGCTCTCCCAATTCATTTTCTACACCACCCTAGGTGAGCTATATTTTAGCATTACGTCCTATTAACTGAGCAATACGATCAACTGTATTCTCTGGACTATTTCTATGATCAGCACGTCTGACTTGAGCGTCGGAGGGGTTTCCGCCGGATCAACCCCCGGCTTAGTTCATGTATTCTATGACCGCAGGTACCTCAGGATCATCAAGTTGTCAAGCTACTGATCCGCTTTGCTCTCCCAGTTCATTTTCTACACCACCCTAGGTGAGCTATATTTTAGCATCATCATTTTGGCGTCGTCTGTGGGAACGATGCAAACCAGATCACGTAGCCAACAAGATCCTCCTGAGGCGTCAGCTCGGAGAGAAAATAACACAGCTAATCAAGATCCTCCTGAGGCGTCAGCTCGGAGAGAAAATAACACAGTTAATCAAGATCCTCCTAAGGCGTCAGCTCAGAGAGAAAATAACATAGCTAATCAAGATCCTCCTGAGGCGTGAGCTCGGAGAGAAAATGACACAGCTAATCAAGATCCTCCTGATGCGTCAGCTCGGAGAGAAAATAACACAGCTAATCAAGATCCTCCTGAGGCGTCAGCTCGGAGAGAAAATGACAGAGCTAATCAAGATCCTTTTGAGGCGTCAGCTCAGAGAGAAAATAACACAGCTAATCAAGATCCTCCTGAGGCGTCAACTCGGAGAGAAAATTACACAGCTAATCAAGATCCTCCTGAGGCGTCAGCTCGGAGAGAAAATGACACAGCTAATAACCTCCCAGTCCGTGGAGGATCTGGCATGCCACCTCCTCCACGTGCCGCGGAGCCACTTCTTCCACGTGCCGCGGAGCCAGCTCCTCCACGTGCTGCAGATCCACCTCGCGAGGTTCAGGTGATCCCTCCTCGGGACCCACCACTCACCGATCCACCACTCCCTGCTCCTCGAACGGTTCAAATAACCGAGGACGCGCTCTAACGCATGATAGCAGAAGCCTCAACTCGCGCCGCCACAGAGGCCGAGATTCAATATATCGCCACGATGGGAGCAAACGCTCCCAATGCGATACCAGCGCCAGTTCCTCCTGTGGTGCCGCATGTAGTACAAAATATTTCGTTCGCCAAGGGTTATCGACTCCCTGGGGGTATACAGTGCCCCCAAAAAATTTCGCTCGTCAAGGGTTATCGACTCCCTGAGGGCTTACATCTGCCCCCAAAACATTTTGCTCGCCAAGGGTTATCGACTCCCTGGGGGCTTACATCTGCCCCCAAAATATTTCGCTCGCCAAGGGTTATCGACTCCCTGGGAGCTTACCTCTACCCCCAAAATATCTCGCTCGCCAAGGGTTATCGACTCCCTAGGGGTATACAGTACCACCAAAACATTTCGCTCGCCAAGGGTTACCGACTCCCTGGGGGCTTACATATGCCCCCAAAATATTTCGTTCGCCAAGGGTTATCGACTCCCTTGGAGCTTACATCTGCCCCCAAAATTTTTCGTTCGCCAAGGGTTATCGACTCCCTGGGGTTTATAGTGCCCCCAAAATATTTTGCTCGCCATGGGTCATCGACTCTCTAGGGGCCTACTTCCGCCCCCCTCGAACGGTTCGGATAACCGAAGAGGACCTTCAGCATATGATCGCCGAACCTTCAACAAGATCAACTTCTACTTGCTCCTCTAACGGTTCAGATAACCGATAAGGACCTTCAGCGTATAATCGCGGAAGCTTCAACTTGTGCTACCACTGAAGCAGTGGCACCATACATCATCATAGCAGGAGCCAACGCTCCTCCTCGTGAGGCCCCACTGGGTCCTCAACATGATCAATTTCTACTTACTTCTCGAACGGTTCAAATAACCGAAGAAGACCTTTAGCGTATGATCATGGAAGATTCAACTCGTGCTGCCACTGAATCAGTGGCACCATATATCGCCAAGGTTGGGCATCTCACTCTAATGGTTCGTGATCGCCCCATCCTAAATGGGGGGCTATCCCATCCTAAAGGTGGGCATCTCATCTCAAGGGTGGTACATCCACTTACCTTTCAACCCCAAGGGGTTTCACATCCCATCAAGTGTTTCACGTCCCTACTTCAAAAAAAGAAAAAAAAAGGGTCTGACGCGCACGCGCGAACCAATGGCACAACCGTTCGCATCCACCTCAGACCATAAGTCTCGAGCGCCTCATCCTACAGTGGACAGTTATCCCCATCCTAAGGTTGGTCATCATCCTTACCTTTCAACCTCAAGTGGGTTCACATCACATCTCAAGGGACGAGTATAATCTACCTACTCAAAAAATAGAACATCCCAAGCGGTGAACATAAACCACAAAAAAGGGGGAAGAGGTGCGCGCCTTCCCATGCACGCGCGCGCGCCTCCCAAGGCAACCTTGGAGCGCGCGCTCCCATCTAATTGGGCACAACTTTTACTACTCTCCACCAAATTGAGCGTCGATTTCACCTCGCTTCACCAATTCGCGCGAGAATTTCAACGCGCTCCACCTAATTGCGCGAGCTCTCCCGCGCGCCTCACCATAACGCGCACGCTCTCACACGGATAAATAAAAATTATTATTTCTCCACACCACGCCAGCAATTAACGGTACACCACAACACCGATCTACACTCGACACGATCCGGTACCTTTTTCGACTATGCTCCCACATCGAACCGAGAGTGGGGGGCTTGCGAGAACACCCGCAGCGAGACAACTCTCATGAGGAGCCAACTCGCTCAGTACTACAACACGCAGCGAGACAACTCCCATGAGGAGCCAACTCGCTCGGAACTACAACCCGTTGCGAGACAACTCCCACGAGGAGCCAACTCGCTCAGTAATACAACCCGCAGCGAGACAACTCCCACGAGGAGAAAACTCGCTCGGCCATACAACCCGTTTCGAGATAACTCCCACGACGAGACAACTCGCTCGGCCATACAACCCGTTTCGAGATAACTCCCACGAGGAGACAATTCGCTCAAAGCGACCTCAGTCCGCGCGCTTCTTAGTCGCGCGCCATCCGATGCTCCTACAACTCCCTTGCGAGACAACTCCCACGAGGAGCCAACTCGCGCAGTAATACAACCCGCAACGAGACAACTCCCACGAGGAGACAACTCGCTCGGTCCTACAACCCCTTACAAGGAAACTCCCACGATGAGCCAACCCCTTCGGGTCTCAAAACCACAGCGAGATAACTCCCACGAGGAGACCATTCACTCCGTCCTATAGCCCGTTGCGGGACAACTCCCACGAGGAGCTAACCCCCTCTAGTCTCAAAACTACAGCAAGA
>NW_012192922.1:577015-632256 GCF_000504015.1 Erythranthe guttata
TCACATTTCCTTGCATAGTCGGTCAAAGGATTTGACTGACGGAAATTAGGAAGAAGACTAACGGCTGGGGGTGTTTAATGTTTTCTATATTTCAGGGGGGTAAATGACACATTACGCATAGTACATGGGTGCAAAATAAATTTTAACCTTTTTAATTAGGTTTGAGGTATTTTGATTTATTTTAAATCATGGATAATTTTGTCTTTTCATTCAATTCAACAATTAAATTTGTTAAATGGGGCAGTGTGTAATATAAAACACAATATAAGGAGGTATTTGCTAATTGTTTTATAATGAGGACTTTTTTGCCAATTAAAAATAAGGGCATGTGCTATTAGCTCATTGTATACCTAATTGGGCCAACCCAATGGGCCTTAATTTTCAGATAAATCACGAAAGCCCAATCACTTGCAATTAGGCCCACTACACGAAAGCCCAAGCACCTTCAAAGTAAGGCTTGGGCCCAACAAAGTAAGCCCAACCCAATCAACGACATATAAATAGATGTTTTACTCATTTGTAAAGGTACGTTCTATAATTCACCAACAATCTAGAGTGCATATTCTCTCTACTATTTCTACGATCCGTACATCTGACTTGAGCGTCGGAGGGGTTTCCGCCGGATCAACCCCTGGCTTAGTTCACGTGTGCTCATTTCGCAGGGACCTCAGGATCATCAAGTTGTCAAGCTATTGATCCGCTTTGCTCTCCCAGTTCGTTTTCTACACTACCCCAAGTGATCTAAACTTTAGCATCATCACTCATTTATTTTGCTATGTCCACACCAATCTCAGTTCTACTCAGAGTGCAGGTCTCATACCCTTGAGCCAAAACTTGCTATCACCAGTCACTCCCATGTGATCACAACACTTTGCATTTTCCCATTGCATCCTTCTTTCTTTTTTCTCTTAGCTTATATGTTCTTATAAGGTGATGTCATGAATATATTTATAAATGGGGAAAAAATATAGTTTTTGCCCCTCAAGTTTACACCGATTTCACATTTGGTCCGTTATGTTGTCAAAATTCAACACTTTTAGTCGTTCCCATCAATTTCCCGTTAAAACTAACGGAATCAAGCATGTGTCCATCATTGCCTTAATTAACAGACTAACGGTAAATTGACAAAAAATGCTAAATTATTGAAGCACGAGAGACCAAATGTATTTTGGTTGACATGGAGGACCAATGTGAAATCGATGCAAACTTTAGGGATGAAAACTGTAATTCCCCTTTTATAAATGTGACGTAAATACGAAGATATGGAAAGGGTTTTTAAGAGACAATTACACTTTTCGTCCATATACTTAGCACCTAAAACGATTTTCGTCCTCAAACTTTTGCCACCGCTAATTTAGTCTTCAAACTTGCCATTTTTTGACACTTTTGGTTCGCCCGTCAACTCACCCAGTTAACTTGGACGGAAATGTTATGTGCGCCGCACGTGAGGTCCATCAGTAAACAAGCCGAGCTCACCTTATTTTGTGAGCTCGAGCTCGAGCTCGCTACAACTATACAAGGCTCGAGCTCGACGAGCCTATAATTTTCAGCTCGAGCTCGAGCTCGTTTTGTTGCTAAGGAGCTCGAGCTCGTATACAAAACGAGCCCGAGCTCGAGCTCAAGCTCAGCAAAACCAAATTTTCAATTTTTCATTTAATTAACATATACATCAAATTGGAACAAACTGCAAGTAAGTAAACTTATGCAATAAAATAAAATAAAATAAAAATACGACGAAAACCGGAATAAATAAACAAAAATCATCTCCATAATTAAGAAAATATAGAAATGCACTCATGCCACAAAATCTAAACATTTTTTATCCAAAAAAAAATAATCTCCACAAAATATACTTAATTTATATTTTCAAAAGGCTGATATCCAAAATGCATTTGTGCACTCCAAACTCCATTATCCTTCAAACTTGGCAGATTATACTTGAGTACTCTAATCCACTTACAAAAATTATGGTTTTTAAATCTGCAAATAAACATTACCCAAATAAGTAGCAAACACACAATATTGTTTTCTTGTCATTATGCTATAGAACAAAACTTACTAATGCAACACATAATCCACGTCAATCATGATTTCGGAACATCATCATCAACCGGAAGAAAAACTTGTATTGCTTTCTTCTCATTCTGCAACGCAAAACAAAGAATACTAAACAAAGACATAAAAATAATGAATAATTCAATCAATTATTCTAATTTTACCTTGGACTTATTTTTTACCCCAAATTTTTTTCTCAACCAATCTCCTCCACACATCAAAACTTGCACTGTATCCGGAGCCAATGAGGCACGATATTTGTCGATTACTCTACTTCCAGCGCTAAAAGAAGCCTCTGAAGCAACTGTGGTGATCGGAATGGCTAAAATGTCTTTTGCCATTACTGATAATATTTTGTATTTCAAGGCATGAACTCTCCACCACTCCAAAACATCAAATTCTCGTCCATCTTCTTTATTGGACATATAACAATTTTCTTGAAGATACATATCAAGCTCGGATTTTTTTGGTTGAGCTGGTTCCACGGACTTCAAATAATCAACATACTCGGACCAACCACATAAAGATTCAGAGCTTTTACCATGCTGATTTTGAGAACTTCCGCTTCCTACTTCCCCGCTCGACTCTTCACTATTTTGTTGCGCCGCATACTCGGCATAAAGTTGATATAAAGTTTGTCGAACACGTATAATTTCTCTCTCGCCTTGTATTGGCCCATAAATCTTGGGAAAACGAAATTGAAGTGCCCTCATCTTACATCTAGGATCCAACACAGCTGCTACAGACATAAGTAAATCAGACTCCCCCCAATACTTATCAAACTTGATTTTCATTTTCTTGACCATTTCCTGGATGAAAGAATCAGTATCTGATGACTTTTGATCCAACATTACCTTCACTCTACTCACTTCATTAAGAAATAAGTTTGAGGTTGGATAATCACTTCCAGAAATGATATGTGTAGCTGTCCAGAACACCTCCAATACCGAGCACACTTTCTCAACTTTTTTCCAATCTTCATTAGTTGGGCATTTTTCAAAATGAGGCTCTCGATCTGCAAACCGTGGAAACACGTCTTTAAATTTGATAGCAGTTGCTAACATCTCATATGTAGAGTTCCATCTTGTCCGACAATCATCCACCAACTTTCTATCTCGCAAGTCTAATTGCTTCACAATCTCCGATAATATCTTCAATCTTGCATCTGATCATCGAATGTAGTCGACACTATCACGGACAACTTCTATGATGTCTTTAATCTGAGAAAGACCATCTTGTGCTATCAAATTTAGAATATGTGCACAACACCTGACATGGAACAAACTTCCTTCACAAAGCAGTTTTTTTTTACTTTCGATAAAAATCTTTAAGTTCTCAATTGCAGTATCATTCCCTGAAGCATTATCAACAGATATAGTGTGAACCTTAGAATCGATTCCCCATTCTTCCAAGCACCGCCAAACAGCATTTGCAATCTCAAGGCCTCGTCGAGGAGGTGGAATATGGACAAAGTTGAGCATACGTTTTTGTAAAATCCAGCTTTGATCAATCCAATGACCAGTTATGACCATGTACTCAATTTTTTGATTCTTCGACTTCCAGCAGTCTGTAGTAAGGCTGATTTTGTTCACATTCTTCAATACAATTTTCAGCTGCTGCTTCTCCACGTCGTACACTTTCACGCAAATATTTTTTGCCGTGATTCTAGTAAATGATCTCCACTCAGGCATTCCCAGTCTCTGCATCAAATTAAATCCTTCATCTTCTACAATGGAGAAAGGATGCTCATGCATCATAATCCAATGAGCTACCGCTTCTTTCATCTTTTCCATATCAAATTTTCCATCACGTAATGTTGGAAAAGAAGATAGCTCTACAGTTGTTGGAAGAAAACCAATTTGTGTTTGTGAAAATTTACCCTTATCTCGTGCAGCCTTTTCTTTTTGAAAAACACGACATGATTGCAAGTGCCTGTGGAATTGAGTTGTTGAAGTAGTTTTGTTCCTTGTAAATAGTTTTTTACAGTGGTTGCAACACACCTTGGTGACACCATTGTCATCTTAATCTCTGTATAATCTGCCCAGATAGGTGATTTTTTTTGTCGCTTATTAATGTGAGTTGATTCCGTTCCATTCTCCACGGCACCATCTGCTGTAATACCTACATCGGCATGCTCATCACTATTCAAATGTGCATTCATATCATTATCCTGTCCTATTGCTCCCGTTGCTTCTCCAGGATGTGCAATAGTATCATCAAGCAACATAACTGCAAAAAACAAAGGCAACATGTCAATAATTGTTAGTGAATTTAAGTGTTGTTCAATGATTTATTTTTTATTATCTTTAACCAAAGTCGTAAATCAGATTCTTACAACAAGAATTTCAGACTTCCACTGTGAATTTATATGCATGTAGAGGAAAAAACTATCAAATATTGGGTCAAACATTCACATATTCTATGCATGTAGAGAAAAAAACTATTAAATTTTGAGTCAAACATTCACCTATTCTTTAAAAACGAAATAGGAAGAATTTTTTGAAGATTACCTATCCTTATGTTTCCTTTTAATTTTGGAGTGTTGAAGAGGAACCACCTTCGCCTTTGGACAAATCTCGGCCGTCGTTGCACAAACCACCAATTTCTTGGGCTGCCTTTGAACTTGTGTAACTTGTGTTTTCAAAAATCATTAACGCACTCTACCATTTTGCTAGAATAACATTTGGAGAATTGAAAGTGAAATCCAAAGAGAAAATTTTGAAGCTGAACTTTGAAGAGAGAAGACCAAACCCTAAGGGAACCGACGTTTGGTTGTCTACTGAAGCGTGAAGACTGACCATATTCCACTTTTTCATCTGTCTTTTGTGTTTAATTTCAATTTTCTTTTCTTTAATCAAATAAAAAATTACAAGAGTATATTTTTCTTATTAATCTTTTTTTTTCAATTAGAAAAGTAAAATTATTATTTTTATTTATTATTAATAATATCCATTATTATAAATTATTTATATGTATTAAAAAAATATACAAAAAAGGTAAAGCTCGCGAGCCGACTCGCGAGCTGTCGAACAACTGAAATGAACCTCGAGCTCGGCTCTTCGAAAAGCTCGGGCTCGTGAGCTCGAGCTCGAGCTCGATTTTTCGAGCTCAAGTACGAGCTTTTTTCGAGCAAGCTCCGAAAGCTCGCGAGCCGGCTCGTCTCATTTACACCCCTAGGTCCATGTGGCAGTCCAAATAAAGTTGGAAAATGAGTTGAACGACACTCCATTATCTCCCGCCGCCAGGCCCTTCTTTCTTTCTCTTACTCCAAAAGGTCCTTTCTATTTGTCTCCAAGAATTTTGTTGCACGTGAGCAGAGGTTACCTTCTTTTTTAAGGTTCGGTTTTCTCAAACGATATTGTTCGTTCAAATAAAAAATAAGTGGGGAAGAAACTCCCATGGAAGAGAAGATGAACCAGAGCTTCATTCAATCAATTTCTAGTTTTGGTAAGTTTCAAACTAAGTTCAATTGAGTCATTAAGTTTCAATTAAATACTATTAGCGTATATATATTATATATTACGTATATATTATTATTATTATTATTATTATTATTTATTATAGTTAACTTGTATAATAGGTTACCTTGTGTAATAGGTTAGGGTTTCATATATGTAACTATATATATGATTAATATACGTGAGAGACATAATTCTCTCCCAACTCTATTTCTCCTATAAATACACCCACATATGATATCCTAATATGAGAAGACGAAAAAACCTACCGACGTAGCCTTGTGCCTTGCGCTTGCGCCGGAATATTCAAATATTCGCCTGAAAATTCGACTTAGGTGGTTAAGTGGGTCAAAATAAAAAGTTTGGGCAGACCCGTGTGATTTTTTTTTTTGTTAAGACAACAACGTACAAAAACGGGCAAAATACAGATGACAAAATGATATTTACCCAAAAGTTTATTACATAGTATATAGGAAAATGTAGTAGGGTCTAGAAAAACCTGAAAGCATGAATTGATTAGTGAAAGCAAATAAAATGTAGGAACCAATGGAGCTGCAGCAACAATAAACGGTGGCTCCGTGAAAACAGAGCCCCACAGCAGATAATGACAACCACCTCTCTACGTACCTCCAATCCGCCCCTGTTTTTATATAATATAATATAATATAATTCGTCAGTGTTTGATACAATATTAATTCATCACTCACCAAATAATACAAGTACTGAATCTTCTTACATTAGTTATGAAGTTCTTCCCGGAATTTGGATCCTGTTGGGGCTGCGTAACGATCGGATCATCGGCGGATGTCGCTGGCGGTGGGTGGCGGACGACGACGGTGGAACAGAGAGGAAACTGCCACACTACTCATTGTCAATCAAAGAGTACTACTAGAAGGCCAGTGAAACCGAACCCCCGCGGCGGCGCTACAGCCCATTGGCAGCCCAAGCTTAATGCAATCTCCGAGAATAACCCGTTGCCGGAGGTTATGAAACGGCCGGTGAAAGCCAAATCCAAATCGCCGGCGAGGGTTGCACCGCCACCAAATCTCCGAGAGGAGGAATATTGGTACCTACTACTAATTATCATTTTGATTTTGTTTTAATTACAGTTTACTATAATTTAATAATTTCCGGCAGAATTTGAGCGTGACAAGGGACAAAATTGATTAACATCCTATTGAAACTCCAAAATAACAAATAATTTGGGACAAAAAAATACAGTACAATAAGGGATAGAGGGAGTATAATTTAATAATTTCGGGCAGAATTTGAGAAACTATTTATGTTATTTCAGGGAATCTTCCTACGCCATGGCCCTCCCAGCTTTCTCTCCGACGTCGGTTTTGTTCTGAACTCAATCGAAAAGGGATTTCTTCCTCGATTTACATCAAAATTGTATATATATATTCCTAAATCCAAGATTTGCATATACTTTGTAATATGAATCCATGTTCAATATTAATTTTTTTTAACGTGTACTTATTATAGTTCTTGCTAGTTTGATGAAATTAAATTCTTGAATGGACTTAAAATACTTCCAATTTGCTAAAAAAATTCTAGTCTTAAACATGAAATAAAATGTAACTTAGCTAGGATATAATAATCAAGAATCAAGAGAGCTTGGAGCTACAATAAGTCACAATTGTCTTTTCCTCTCTCTTTTATTTCATTTTTCTTGTTTTTTTTTCTTCATATTTAACATAAAGGACCATCCGTTCATATTACAAATACATATGTGGTAGAGATCTCTTGGGCACTAAAATTTCATAAGAGACGTGTTGTTTCCATCCTCAAAATATCTTATTTCACCTTCAAATTAAATATATTTTTAGTTTAACCCCTTTCTTCTTCGTTCACCTATACTTTTTACAAATTTATAAACCATCTACCACTAAACTAATTAAAATATTTATAAAACAAATCCCACATCATCATACATGAATAATACTTTCGTCTGAGAAAAACATTTTCGAAGGTCAAAAAGAGCATGAATTCCCATTTTTTGAGAAATAAATTAAGATTGTTTGTATGGAAGATCCTGAACTTCCTCCAGAATTGGTCGATTTGGCTTAATATAATTTCGTTTCCTAAAAGAAAAATACACAATTTGTTGATCATCTGATATGGAAGTTTAAATATCATGTAATATATATTTCATTGTAAAAAATAAAATTAAAAAAAAGTAAGAACAAAATTAAAAAAATAATAAAATTATTAAAATAAAATAGAAATAGAAATAACTTAGAAAACATGAGGATTAAATTATATGGAAGGATGGTGAATTATAAATTTGAGGATTATTTATGATATTTTATAATGTTTTATAGTGAATTGAGATAATTTAAAGGTGGAAATAGCATCCCTCATAAAACCAACTCAAAGATATTTTTTCTTTACTGACAACGTTTTTTAATTATTGTGAATTTAGAGTGGCCATGTGGCACCCATGTAGAAAACCCTCCACTCCCCGCACCCAGCACATATGATATATGTATCCTAATCAATGTTTTATAAATCGTATCCGACATTGACCCGTATCCGACATTGACCCGAATAAGTCACTGGTCACGGTTGGACGATTCAATCGATTTTTTTTCATTTTTTTATTATTTATATTTAATTTTTATAGAAAATAAAATATATTTTTTTTTACTAACATTAATTCATTACTCATTTTCAGTTGAAACATAAACCAAGTTTACTTTTCTTTTACACACACATATCATGCATAATCATTTCAAGTATTACATCAAGTGCAAATGGCAAATAGGCCCATAAAATGGCACTTAATTAAAAGAGGGACATCTAACTTTTTTGTCTATCATATAAATCCAGCTCATTCAAATTTATTTGCAAATAAGGAAAATCCTTTTATATATATACCAAAATTACCGTCAATTCATTGAAACTCAATTCAACTCCAATTTCATGATTTACACCCCAATTTAGCCCAATTTCATCAATTAACCAATTTTAACCATAATTTCAATTTTTACCCGCCACCACCGGAGACCGCCGGTCAGCCGCCGTTGACCGCCGGTCTCCAGCGTTGACTTTTTTTTATTGTCTTTTTTTTTGTTTTTTTGTTTTTTTTTTTTTTGAAAACTTTTTTTTTTCGGTAGGTCAACCGCCGTTGACCGTCGGATCTCCGGCGTTAACTTTTTTTTTTTAATCTTTTTTTTTCTTAAAAAAAATATTTTAATTAATATTACTGTCTTGGCTACTAAACTGTCTTGGCTACTAAATTACTGTCTCCAACAGTTATTTAACTGTCGGAGACAGTAATTTAACTATTAATTGACTTTTTTTTTTCTTCGAAAATATTTTAATTAATATAACTGTCTTGACTGCTAAATTACTGTCTCCAGCAGTTATTTAACTATCGGGGAGACAGTAATTTAACTGTTAATTGATTTTATTTTATTTTTAAATATTTTAATTAATATTAATGTATTCGTTGTTAAATTACCGTCTCCAGCAGTTATTTAATCGTCGGAGACAGTAATTTAACTGTTAATTGACCTTTTTTTTCTTAAAAAAAATATTTTTAATTAATATTACTGTCTTGACTGCTAAATTACTGTCTCCGGCAATTATTTAACTGTTAATTGGTTTTTTTTGTTTTTTTGAAATTGTTTTCTTAAAAAATATTATTTTTATTAATATTATTGTTTTGGCTGCTAAATTACTGTCTCCAACAGTAATTTAACTGTCTCAAATAGTAATATTAATATAATATTACTGTCCGGGAAAATAATATTCATAATACTATTGTCCCAAACAGTAATATTACTGTTTGAGACAGTAATTTAGTAGCCAAGACAGTAATATTAATTAAAATATTTTTCTAAGAAAAAAAAAAAGTCAATGCTGGAGACCGGCGACAACGGTGGTTGACCGGCCGGAAAAAAAAATTCAGAAAAAAAAAGTTTTCTAAAAACAGAAAAAAAAAAAGTCAACGCCGGAATCTGGCTGGAAAAAAAAAATTCAGAAAAAAAAATATTTTTTCAAAAAATTATTATTTTGGGGGTTAATGTGATATATTTGTGTAAATCCGGGGTCAATGTGTAATATTAAGAAAGTTGGAGCATAATTGATGGAATTGATAAGAATTATATTATGTAGGATATTTTAGACTAAAGACATGGGGATGGGTTTATTTGAAATACTATTTTTTTTTGTGGACCAATATGCATTTAAGTCCCATGTAATGGGCCTATTTATCATTCGCTCTTACATAAGTTATAATCTAAAATAATATGTCTTCGAATTTAAGTTTTTTATTTTATTTTATTTTTCCTTGAATTGGGCAATAAAAAGATGTTGTTTAAGCCATTTTACTTCTTTATTTAAGAAAAAAAGACGCACAATCTCTTGCCAAAAATTGAATTTTCACTGAACATACGATATTACAGTTCAATATATAAAACTTAACCAGACAAGATAATAGTTCGCGGTTTAACCGGTCGGTAGGGTCTGAGTTTCAAAACACTGATCCTGACTTAATATATTTTGGTGCTCATTTTTTTTAGTGCAATAGCTAAACTTTTTGTTCTACTATTATTTAAATTGATTACTGCAAATCATGAGAACTGACAATTAGTACATACTATATATTTTTTGTTTTTATGGTTTATATATATATCAGTGTTCTAAAAATTGGCCGAGCCGGCCGATTAATCGATCTCCGAGGCGAAGACGGTCCCAAACCTTTACAATTTTAGTGTAAAGGTTTGAAAAATCTGTTTTTTGCCTGTGAGGCGGTTTTAGACGGTCTGAGGCGGTCAAACCTTTAAGGCGGGTCAAACTCGGCGGCAAAAAACGGCCAAAAATCGGTCAAAAATCGGTTATTTTAAAAAAAAATTATAATTCAAAATAAAAGTTGGGGTTTTAATAAAAAAAAATTGAGTTTATGTTTTATTTTTTTTATTTAACTGTTACTGTTAAAGAACTATTAATGTATGCCAGGAATGCTCAAGAATAAATGATAAATAAAAAAAATGCCTTTTTATTTATATTTTATAAGAATATTTATGTATTATAATCTTATTATTATTAAACGTTTATTATATTATTAGGATATATACATGATGCAGATATAACTATGTTTAAATATTTTTTTATATATGTTATGAGTGTTTATAAATAATATCTAGAAATATATTATATTAAATTTTAAACACTGATTTATTTCTGATTTATCACCGATTAATCACCAACGCATCAATTAATCGTGAGTCGGTGACCGCCTCCGACATATATATATATATATATATATATATATATATATATATATATATATATATATATATATATATATATATATATATTATGTAGAGCCCCTTTTACGATGTATTCTAATTCTTATTAGGAATGGCAGTGGAGCAGGTACCCTCGAAAAATTGTAATACCAAAGCCATTATCATTTAATATAGCTCAACCCAGAACCACACCACTCATTTAAAAAGTTTATCGGAATACCAGATTCATTACCACGAATATCCGGATACCCACGGGTAATCATTTACCATTTAAATTATGGTGATACGAAATAACTTGGGGCCAATAACTTTTCAGTACCTCTCAGAAAAACAGGAAAAAAACAAAAAAACGCAAAAGTTTTAAGTAAATTATACAAAATGAAATAAGGCACTTTCACAAAAATTATTGTTCTAAGGCAACAAAATAATGAATAAAAAGCAATATCCACTACAATATATAGAAAATATATTTTGAAGCATGAAATTTAAGATACACAATGGTAGGATGATACGAAACTTGTTATGTACTTGAGTAATTCATTAAGTAGTATATTTATATCTACTTTATTCAAAAAAAAATGTCAAATTAATTGTTTATTTATATTATGTTAAATTAAAAATTATATATATATATATATATATATATATATATATATATATATATATATATATATATATATATATATATATATATATATATATATATATATATATATATATATATATATATATATATATATATATATATATATATATATATATATATATATATATATATATATATAATGGCGGGTACCATAACCGCATAACCGTAGGGATAAAACGAGAACCATACCGAAACCATGACAGTTTGGCATTACTTTTACCAAAATCATTACCAAACCATTATGATTTTGATAGCGGGTTTTAAACAAAGCAGATACCCATGATTAACGAGCGGATCAGATTTTTTTGCCATCCCTAATTCTTACATGTATGTTCGGCACATTAGTATTAACTATTAAAAAAAAATGGCACGTGCGATGCACGGGATTGAAGTAAAATTAATACAAAGTAAAGTTCATTTTAAATAACAAAATTGAAGTTTCAATTCATTTTGATATTTTGCTATATATATTTGATGATAATCCCCCATCCATAAACTTTTTGTGCCATATTTATTAATTTAACTTTATATTTTTGATGTAATATGGTTGTATATTTACCTTATCTCAATTAATGTTGAAGTTTGACGAATCTTCTTCTCTCTCACCCATAACAGGCGTCAGTAAATTTACTGTAAATCAATTATGCCATTAAATTTTAAGAGTTTATCAGGAGCAATTTTACTTTTATTGATAGGATAAGAACCAAATATTTTTTCTAAACAATTCAATAATTTTTTCATCAAATTAATATTAAGTAAAACTGACAACTTTGGTGGGAAAATATACGTAAATTTGGGGCAAAAATCTTGGATACTTAACGGAGTTATTAAACTTGATTATATTAAATATAGTAAAATAATAAAATTAATTAATTAAATAAATGACAATTATAATTTATAATTATCAAATTAGGGGGAACAATTTCATAGAATTTAGCAAGAACAACCTTATCTTTATTTATAAGAGAGCAACTTTATGAATTTATTAACATTGATTATATTATAAGAAATAAAATAATAAATATATATAGTTGAATATCTTATTAATAAAAGTAAGGTTTAGGAGGAGCAACCTTACTTTTTATTAATAAGATTAATAAGATTAGGTTATATGAAACTAAATGCATGTCTATGTATACATGGGAATTGAGTGTTTGTTGTATTTATTTCACCCTTCTTTTTATTTTTTTAAATTGCAGATTTGCCACTTAATGTTGGTCACTCAATCTTTTTTGTTCTCCCTCCATTTTTAACCATGGTGCAATTTAACAAGTTTCGATTTCAATTTAACTTTCTTGTTTCTATTTTTTTTTTCTTACATTAATTGATTTTTTTTAATAACTCACAACCCGAAACTAGGTCTATTGGCTACAACTACGTCTAGTCGGATGAAACGGATCGAGTTGACATCCTCAAAAATCGTTTCATTTTTTTTTTCGAATGTACAAAACCACTCTTAATTCTAATTTCAAAATAATTGGAATTTAGAGATTCCTTCCAATTCCAAAAGTTTGAAATATTGAAATTTCGGAAATTTGTTGAATTCTAAATTGGAAAGTCTCAATTTTATTTTGAAAATGTTATTAGATGTCTAATGAATGGGAAAGTCTGAATTTTATTTTGAAAATCCAGTGGATTGTGTAATGTACTTAAAAGTTAAATATCTTGGGTGCCGTTAAATATCTTGGGTAACGAGTATATAGTAGAAAAACACACTAGAAATTTAGACTATTTTCATAAATTAAAATCGAACAGGAAATTGCGTATTCCAAAAATTCCACGTATATTTCAATTATAATCCAATAATATTGAAAAATGGAATTAAAAAAATCGGAATTAGAAAAAAAGTTTTGAATAAGAATTGGTAAGAATTAGAATTTTCGATTTTCACCCCTAACTAGAATTAATAGCTAATTCTCCGTAAAAAAAAAATCAATTTTGTTGCTTGCATACGTTACGTATAATTGGTTTTCATCAGTACAAATACAATACACATTCCATCCACGTGTACCAGTATTCGTGATCATTCATCAGAATTATCTTTCCCATTTTGACCCTCTAGTTTCAGGGAGAGCTCCCACACAAAAACCCCACCTGATTCGAGGACATAAAGGTAAATTGAGTAATATTTCCTGACGAATCTCATTAATTACATTTCTAATAATTATTCCCCGACAATCTCGTCAGTGCCACAGTCCCCTTCTCTGCCCTCCGATGAATGAGATCAATCCTCATCCAACGGTCAAGATTACACAAAATATGCAAAAAGTAAAAACAATACCGTACAGACAGAATCGTCAGAACCGCGCACTGCCACCTGTCATCCGCCGGTACCGTCCTCCGACCTCTCTCTACCCACCACGTGTCCCCCCAATTTTCACCATCTCAGTTATATATATAATTATATATATATATATATATATATGTATGTGGCAGTGGCAAACTTCATCCATTTGCACTCGGATATACAGTAATAATATAATGGAACTAGGGTTTAAGTTTCAGAGACAGCTGCAAGGAGGCGGCGGCGGCGGCGGAGACGGCGGCGAAGACTCCCCAGTGTCGTTAGATGATGCTTACCTCAACAACCTCTGCCCCGGCGTCAGCTTCCGAGCTTTGCTCACCTACAGTTCCTCAGAAGAAGGACCTCCGTACAAATTCATCTCCGATGCTCCCGGCGGCGGCGTCGCCGTCCCTAGAAAAGAAAAGGATAGGTGCAGAAGAAAGAAGAGGGGAAAGGGTAATGAGGTAGGGGAGAAGACGAGGTGCTTACGGAAGCTGCTGCCATGGGAAGGGAAAATGGATATGGGGACCGTACTAGAGGAGGCGTACAAATACATCAAGTTTCTAAGGGCGCAGGTTAGCGCGCTCCAGTCGATGCCACGTCAGAGCACACATACATCCGGCGGGGGCGGCGGCGGAGGAGAATTGGGGAGGCTGAACAGACAGCAGCTGATGCAGGTGGTGGTTAACTCGCCGGTGGCACAGAGACAGCTGTACACAAACGAGTGCTGCATTTACTCTGTTGAACAACAAATCTAGTTGTTAATTAATTAATTAATTAATTCATGCAGAGATCTAGAGGAAGGCTCCTACCTTCTTCTAACCCTCATTTTCTCTTTCTGGGTTTCGATTTAAACGACATAGTTTTAACCAAGATATAAATTACTGAAACTAATTAGTAAGTTTTTTTCATGATCAAGTTGCAAATCAAAGCATTAAATTATATTATATTAGTTCCAGAAATTGATCAATGATGTTTTTGTTTTGTTAAATTAGATGCATGGTTATGATCATTAGAGTTGAAAGTGGATACACTTCCTACTTTCTAGTATAATTTGTGTGTGTGTGTGTGTGTGTGTGATATATATAGTGCATTTTATCCCCCAACTTTTCTTCAAATTTATAAAGCTGATTTGAAAGCTATATAAAGCTAGGTAGTATACTGTATAGTTTGTACTAGTTAACAATTTAAGCTGACTGAGAAATCTCAAATTGTTTTACACATACAATTTCTGAACTTAATTCTCAAAAGGTTCTGAGTTTTTATTTTTTTCGAATATTTTTGGATTAAAATTTGAAAGATATAGAAAATTCTTGAATTTTTTTAATTTCTGAAAATTTCCAAATTTGTAGATCATTTTGTTGCTATGTTTATATGCTAAATCCCACTTAGCACCATTGAAATAGAACCTTTTGGCACTTTGCACCCTCGAAACAAATTAATAGCACATTGTACCCTTGAAACACAATATATTATGCATAATGCACCCCACGTGAGTTTTTAAAGCTAATAAAGGTAATTTAATATTTTTAGTGGTATTTAAAAATTATATTTATTTATCACAAAAATATATTTTACGAAAAAAAATCTTTCAGCTACTCCGTTATGAAGTTATCTGAAAATCATATTGCCTCCCAAAAATTTCTACTTAATATTTCACCAATTACAATAAAAGATCTATCAATCGAATAAGTTAGTGATAAAAGTTAATTTGAGGACATTTTGGAATGTCTTCCTTTGCAAGTTTTAGTAAGATTTGAGGGTTTTGTTTGATGAGGGCTTTTGAAGAATATGAAAGTATTTATTTTGGAGAAAATGTGCAGAATGAGTGTGAAGAAGAAGATGTCGGGTTTTGTTGGTGAAATGAGTTCCCTCTCTTTTTCATATATATATATATTTTTTTTTTGTCTTGCAATAGCAATTAGGCCTAACTTGAATTAATAATATCAAAATTCATATTGGAGTTATATTTGTAATTTTCAGTTTTGCTCTTAGTACTTTTATTTGTAATTTGGTCTTGCAGTCTTGTCTTGTCTATAGAAATTTTGAGATTGCAAATATTAACTGTATTTTGTTATTTCTCTATTTCAAGTTTTGTTTCTATATTTTGGTTATTTAATTGAGCGTTACAGATGCAAATTATATGGATGATCTCGTATTTTATAGATTCATAAGTTTGTGTTCTTATTTTCTAAAACATTCCAAAATTTTCAGAAGTTGTGTAATTTCTGAATTTTCCAAAAAGCTACAAAATTCAAAAAATTCACGAAGCTTTTGGAATCGGAATGTTTCTAGATTAGAAATATTTTTGTGATTGGAAGAGTACAATGTTCTGAAAAAGTGGTCTTCTACTTCTGCAAAAAAAAGAAATGATTGTTTTTCTTCTGTAAAGGTCGATTCCAATCCATTTCATCCGACTTTCACGCGTAATCAAGTGTTCAATGAGATGTATTCTAATAGATTAGATCAAATGTGTTCTACGTTTTCATATGCTTTTCATATGCCACAGATGATGGTCGAATTTTCCTATGATATATAATGTTCGCTAATTACTATAAAGTTATCATTGTAGATTTTGCAATAATCAAATCATTTCATATAGCAAATGAAACCTGACAATCCACACGGTTATTTCTATGCTACACCCGATAAAAATTACACAGTGTGAATGGTAAATGTGGGTGTATATATGTTTGTGTGCTTCTGAATGGTAAATATCTACCCAGTATAGGTATAGCATAGCCAGACACCGATTTTTCACAAAATGCATAACGTTTCATTCCAAAGATTAATTATCATAGCAAGTACTGAAAACTGTTTTCGTTAACTAGGCAAAGTAAATCTCTGAACCTTGCAAAGATACAACAAAATTCCAAATCTCCGATCAAAGTTAATGAAGTAAAAAGTGCGTTGGAAAACAAAAATCACAAAGAACAACAAACAAGCATTATGAATTTTACGCCAATAAATGCGAAAAGTTAAGCCTGCGATATAATTTTACATACGGTACATACATTATGTAGCCGTGCAAGCATTTCTTGTCAGAGGAAACCATACTTGACAAACCCATAAACGAGACACTAGTCACACTAAGCAAAGCCCGTAAACGAGGTTTGTATAAACAACTTACGAATAGCACATTCATGCTAAATATGTATGACTGAGAATACTGTTTCATCTAGAGATACAACTCACAAGGCTCGTAAAAAAAAATCACATGAGAGTTCTCAGACAAAAACATATTATGAATCAGCATAAAAAGCTAGATACAAATCGGGGAAAAAGAAACAGTGTGTTAGCGCTCAGGGTAATTTTTCCACCACATCCGCAAAATAGAGGTTAGATGGATATAAAATAACAATAAAACCACAAAAAGCAACAAAATCTGGCATTGACCAAACAATAAAATTTAAGGATTAAAAATTTAAAACTAACTGATAAGCCGAACAAGGAAGTTATTGTGAACTCGGTGAAGCTTTTTATTTGTCAAACTCCCAGATAACACCTCCATCCTCTGCAAAAGCAATAACGGAAATATACATCACCTATAAAATATTAACTCTGCATCATACACATTAAATATAGAGAAGGGATGAGTACAAATGCACAGGAATCGTGAATTTCGGAACTTATTTTAATAGAACATTTTACTGGTGGGGTAAAAATTATTAACAAATCGAGAAAGGAATATAGTATAGATTGAATTTTTTTTAAATATATATTCTAACATTTCAAGAGTTTTATTTATACGTGCTCCTTTCTTATTAATGTAAGAATTGTATAACGCTGTTTTGGGAGCTACAGCAGATCATATACACACTATGAATTGGTACTTTTAACAACTAAAGTTGAGTGAAAAATGTCAATAGCTTTACATACTTCAATATTTTCTGAACTTCTCAAGAAAAAAAAAAATCTTTAGCAAAATTTTATTTGTACGTATATCGAGTTACCCAAATTCCATTGATAATGCTGAATATTGTATAGTCGGGACAGCATGTATAAAGGAATAGAATTGAATCAACTAAAGAATAGTGAGCCAAAGTCATACTTACCTTTGACTTTTTTGTTAATCCAAATTTCGGTGAGCATGCCGGCACCAATTCCAGCAGCAATCCATGAACCATAAAAGAAGATTGCAGAAGGTCGAGATTTTCGAGGGAGGAAATAATAATCCGGAATTTGCCTTATCTTTTTAGGGAGTCGTTTCTTTACAGCTGCTCCATCACCGCCGCCATCACCGCCAGCTGGCTCACCAATACTTTTCCAATTAAGCGCTTTAGATGCATCTTTTTCTTCTGACCCCATCAGAGAAAACCAGTCTATTAATCAGGATTATGGTGCGATCCAACCATGGAACAAGAAAATTATACAGTCAAATTAAACACAAAGGATTATGACAGTAGAACGCGCTCACACAACAACAAAAACAAAAAAATATTTGAATCCAATTTCAGCAGCAAAATGATAATTCAAATTTCTTCGAAGTTCGACATAACCCCACCAATTGCAGTTGGGATAGAGCCAGAGATCTAGTTCTGAGATGCAAGATAGCTATTTTGAGGGAACGAAAATTTCGAAATTTGAAGTACAACTAATATTTCTTCATTCAAGCAAGCATTTATCTTTAAAAATATGTCTAAACAAACTATGCACTATGAAGAATAACCTATTAAAAGCTTGTTGGTTATATGAGATCAAAATCGTATTCTAGAAATCAAGAAAACATCTTTAACGGGGTTAAATACAGGGATGGTATTCGCACATTTACGCCATTCCAGCTAGACAAAATTTAACACACTCTAAGCATTTTTCAGTTGTGTCCTCAAGTAACTAATTTTTTTTATTTTTACGAAAGAGAATTTCAAACCAAGATATACTTTCTAAACAGAAACATACTAACTGAAATGGTACCGAAAATTCGGTATGCCATTTTGTGGAACCGATTACCACACCGAAATTGTACAGTTCGATTCGAAATTACCGAAATATATTCGGTAATAACGGATTCGGTAAACCGAAAAGATCAAGAGAACAAAAATATTAACAAAATTCAAAAACGAAAAACGAAATAAACTTCCGCACAAAAAAAAAAAAAAAACAAAAAAAACAAATTGACTGAGACATTTCATCGAACAAGACGAATGCATCCATTGTTTCAATAAAATTAAACAAAATACTGTCATTAGCCATGACAAATCGCATCATTTTGGTTCGTCTTCACATCTAGTACTTAACAAAACCAGAAATCAACTGAGAAGAAAAAAATTACCTGTTGGCTATTTCACAAGTTTGAGATTCTGAAATTTAAAAATGACCAATTCAAAATCAATCCACTATTATTTGGGTGGTCGGAAAGAGAACAAACTAATTGTGACTCATGGTGAAGTTCGACGATGGGTATTGGGTCAGAGAAATTCTTGATGGCGGAAGTCGGTGCAGAAGGGAGAGAGAGAGAGAGAGAGAGAGAGAGAGAGAGAGAACGACGGAAGCTACAGAATAAGGAAATGTGTCTATTTTTCTGGAAATGAATATGAAGCCCCCATACTTTCACTTTATGAGAAAAAGGCCCAGGCTTCATATGGAATTTTTTATTTTCGCTGATTCTGATCCAAACTTTTCCGATTTTTGGAACAATATTTTTCATTTTAAATTCCAAAAATCCAATTTTGATTTTTTTGGATCGGAATTGGTATATATGGAGTATGAGATTCCAATTTCCAATCGAATTTCAATTTCCGAAAATAACTCCGAAATTTTCGGAAAGTTCCCGAAAATTACACTTATATATCAATATTATTACACATTTTATATTTAAATGACTAAAAAACTGGAGAAAAAAAAAAAACAAAAGATTTTAATTTCCGCCGATTCCGATCCGAAAATTTCTGATTTCAGAACAAGTTTTTGCATTCCGATTTCTGAAATTCCAATTTCCGATTTTGTTAACTTACGAAAAAAAATCAGATCTTTTTTGAAGTACTTATTCTGAACCGATCCGTCTGATTTCCACCCATATATGTACCTGAAGAGAATAAAAGTAATTGTATAAACTAGAGTAATTTTCTGTTTTGGTAATTGTATTTTACTCTTACCTCAACACGATGTTCGTAATTTACCATAACATATATTTTCGTATTAAACTATAGACATAGCTTGCAGTAAACATATAATTACTCCGAATTAAAAAAATAAAAAATAAAAATAAAAATAATTAATCGGATCTTTAGTTGGAGGCACTTCAAAGATATTTGATTTACGTCAAATCTTCTTAAAAAATGAATTATCTACGTCTGGGAGAATTACTCTTTTCGTCCTTCATGTCTGACTTAATTCCACTTTTGATTCCCTTATTCCAAAGTGAACAAATTTAACATTCAAGGTTCAATTTTAAACACAAAAGTCCCATCCATCACGCAACCGTTCACCTCTAACGCAAAACACTATTTTAGGGCCGAAATTGAAATTTTAAAATTGTTTTGTAGCTGGAAAACAATTAAAATTTAAAGTATTATATATAATTATTTTTTTTAATAATATTAAGTATAATAAAAATAAATTGAATAATTTTTTATTTTCAAAAATGAAATGCAAAAAAATATATTAAAGACAAATACATTAGAATTTTTTTAATAATATTTTAATTTTAACAAAGAAAATGATATATATGTATATAACATAAATCTGAAAAAAAAAAATTGTCATGTCGTCATCTTCGTTTTGACAATTAAATATTATAAAATTTCTTTACTTATTTATACTTAATATTATTAATAGATTGATTAAAAATAATACTTTAAATTTTTAATTGTTTTCCAGCCCCAATACAATTTAATAATTCAATTTTGGCCCGAAAAATAGTATTTTTCGTTAGATGTGAACACACACGTGACGGAGGGGACCAAATATGTTTAAAATTGAACCTTGGAGGTGAAATTTGTTCACTTTAGAACAAGGAAGACTAAAAGTGGAATCGGGCCAAACATGAGGGACGAAAAGTGTAATTCCTCCCCTACACCTTGAATATATACGTGGAGTATTATACGCATATGAAATAAGAGTTAGGTTGTCCGTGCTTGGTTGAAAACCCTCTAACGTTCGATATTCGATTCACGGCTGTTTATGTGTATGAACGAATGAATTTTCGCTTGAGACACTGCTGGCGGGGACGACATTATGAGTTGGTGTCAATCTTTTCTTGCACTTTATGAACAAGCAAATTTGAGACCACAACCGGTGGATGGCGAAACTAGAGCTGTCCTTCAAGCTCTAAGGAAGACTAAAGAAATTGGATGAAATTCGATTATTATCGCAAGTGATTGCAGGAGGCTGGTCGAAGAACTAACAAGAGGAGAATCCACTTCTGCCTCATTTGGTGCTCTTCTTGACGACTGCTTTGATATTGCTCGTACTTTTCACTTCATCTCATTTGCTTTTATTAAACACATTGGTAACGGATTAGCTAATGCCATTGCGAAATTATATGACAATTCTTGTATTGAGAATTCACCCTTCCTCCAAGTTTGGCGATTTTTGCCTAATAAAAATCATTTTTTTCCCTAAAAAAAATGTATTTTCGCTTGTGATTCTCGAAAATGTATGACTATCTGATACAATTAATTGTTCAATTGCTTCTAATTTATAAATAAAGTGTAAAGAAGAATATTACATCCCTATTTAGCGTGTAAAAATTAATTAAACTTTTATTACAATATTATTCTATGTCACAAAAAGGTGCCTAACGTGCAGTAGTCACACTACCCCATAGCTGGTATATACCCTGCTTTCCTTGTTCACCTATGAAAAGAATAATAAATAAATAATCCACAGAAAATAAAGGTAAAAGTAGAATTCATAAAATAAAATAAAAAAATGCATCACCTATTAACAGAAGAAGTTTTTCCAAGAATTTTCCAAATCCCAAAATACAAATATATCTTCATGTACTAATTACTTCCTTTAGTTACATTTATTTTTCATAGATTCATCTCTAGTTTTTCTCATAGAGGGTTCTCTATCTTCCTCTTTAATTTTCTTGCCGTCGAAGTTAAATATACAGTAATATTCTTGAAAAAATGGGAAAAGCCATTGGCATTTTAGCATGTTTCTTGATTGTGGCATTGGATGTCACTGCCGGAATTCTTGGAATCAAGGCTGAAGCTGCTCAAAACCAGGCAAGTTTTTCAGATTACACGACGATGGTGTTATGCACACCTACTCATGAAATGAAATTTAGTCGTATATTAGATTATTTTCCAAAACACAAAAAGTTATATGATTGATCATCCGTATGTTTTGATGGTTCAGTTATGTGTTTGATTGGTTAGGAAAAACATTTGAGGCTATGGATATTCGAGTGTAAGGAGCCAAGCCATGACGCTTTCGTCCTAGGTTTAGCTGCGGCCATACTTCTCGGTCTGGCTCATGTTATTGCTAATTTGATTGGAGGGTGCAATATTTGCAATCGAGAGGATCTCCGCAACGCGTCCCCGAGCAACAAATTGTCACTCGCTTGCCTTGTTTTCACTTGGTATCACATTTTTCCTCTTTTTTTTTTAATGATTCAAATTGTAACTAATGATTTGATTATGTATCATAATGTTTCAGGATAATCGTGGCCGTTGGAATGTCGATGCTGGTGATAGGAACGATATCAAACAAAAAATCAAGAGCATCATGTGGTTTCACACATCACCATTTTCTATCAACCGGAGGAATTTTGTGCATGGTACACGCAGTCTTTTCCGTCGCGTATTATGTTACTTCAACTGCCATTATGCTCTAGGCTCCAATTGGTTCATGGATTTCAAAATAACGAAAATAAAAATGTAAAGGAAAAGGAAATCAAGGACTTTTGAAATCCTATTTGTGTTGGTTCCTAAATAAAATGGTGATGAAAAAGACTTTGTGGAAAATTATTTTCCTCACTTTTGTTTGGTTTCTAGGAAAAAAAAAGTGAAAATAACAATGAATTATTAAATGGAGTAATTTTATTTTCTATCAAAGACGTAAAAAGAAAAAAAAAATAAACTGTTATGTTAAAAAGAAAAAGAAAAAAAAATGTTATGGTAAAAAAAGAAGAAAAAAAATTGTGAATATGAATCTAATTTAATAATTTATTGTTATGATGTGTGTGAGAGAGAAGAGGAAGAGGAGAGAGGAAAGGAAAAGGAGAGGGGCGAGAGAGAAGAGATAGAGAGGACGAGAGAGAAGAGATAGACAGGAGAGAGAGAGAGAGAGAGAGAGAGAAAAGAAGAAAAAGGGGAGAGAAAAGAATAGAATTACATGGCATTTTTCTCACTTTTCCTAATTTTAGTGTAATTTTTACCCATTTTTTCTTTTTCCTAGTAATTATATTACCTAACACTTTACCTTGCAACCAAACATGAAAACCAATTTACCTAATAATTTCACATTTTTACTCATTATTTTCTTTGAACCAATCAGAGCCCTAGATTTTTCCATTTTCATGAAAACACTTATTATGTATGCTCTCACACAAAATATCAGTGTTCTAAAAATCGGCCGAGGCGGCCGATTAATCGGTCTCCGAGGCGGAGACGGTCCAAAACCTTTACGATTTTAGTGTAAAGGTTTGAAAAATCGTTTTTTTGCCTTTGAGGCGATTTTAGGCGGTCAAACCTTTAAGGCGGGTCAAACTCAGTGGCAAAAATCGGTCAAAAATCGATTTTTTTTTTTCTTTTTATAATTCAAAATAAAAGGTTGGATTTTAATAAAAGAAAATATTGCCTTATATTTTTATGTTAATTGTTATTGTTAAAGAACTAATGATGTATGCCAGGAATGTTCAAGAATAAATGTAAATTCAAAAAAATTATTTTTTTATTTATATTTTATAAGGATATTTATGTATTATGATCTTATGATTATTAAACTTTTATTATGTTATTAAGATATATACATGATGAGATATAACTATTTTTATATATGTTTGGAGTATTTATAAATAATATTTAGAAATATATTATATTAAATTTTAAAAACCAATTTATTTCCGATTTATCACTGATTAATCACCGCCGCACCGATTAATCGTGAGTCGGTGCCTGACCGACTCGGACCCGATTACCGCTTTTTACAACCTTGCAAAATATTCAAAGGCTGACTGACAATTTTAAGCCAAAAAAAGAAAGTTCGAGAAACAAGTCGGTATACTTTGTTTACAATAAATCAAATCAACAACAAAATTAGGTAAAGCAGTTGATCGCATGCAGCAACATTGCCGTATGCAAGTAATGGGAAGCAAGGTTTCATCTTTCTTGTTACAAGTAAGAGGGTACACAAAAACAAAGGCCCACACATGAAAACAACCTCGTTAATAAAAAAAAAATTAAAAAGGGAGAAAAACAGGTGAGGAATTTACAAAGAAGGCTTCCGCTCGTAATATATTCAAGCGCATGAAATAACCTACCTCATCATAATCAGTGAGTGAAACTATTGCAAGAATATCAAAAGACCTAAGAGCAATGCACATATAATACAAGAGAAAGATGAAATGTGACTCAGATGTACAAAACCAAAACTCAAGAGACAAGTTATATCTATATTCGATATTCTACGGAAAGTTGCTAGTAAAAATCATTTGAAGTTGAGAAATTGCGGGACTCGTGAATCAAACCGACATCCCTTTAAAGCTAGATTGTCGTCACTCGGGTAAAAGAGAAGGGTCATTCATCAATGCCTTCAAATCTCAAAAACTGACAATGCCATATAAAAGAACTTCTCTTATTTGTTGCATTTAAAATTTTATATTGAATAACTTTATAAAATTAGCTTTTTTCTCCTATTTTTTTCAAAATTACCAATTTCTCCGCTGATTAACGACATGGCAAACAAACACCTTGTATTTTGCTCATTTGAATTCTTACAAACTGCAAATTTGTCCTCTGACTACTTACAAAATTGAACTAAATGTGCAAAAACACAAAAGTCTATGAAGACCATATTAGAGGACAAAATTGCAATTTGTAAGTATTCGTATAAGCAAAATACACGAGTCTATACGTCATGTCAATAATCGAAGGAAAAAAATAGAAATTTTAGAAAAATGGACAAAAAATGCTAAATTTGCAAAGCCGTACAAATATAGAATTAAAATACGACAACTACGAAAACTAAATTCATATGTAGGCAACTAAACGGACTAATCTCGCAATTTCCACAAAGCATCATTGCAAAAAGCTATTCATTAACTCAAGTGCTACTTGCAAAGAATAGTGAAATACTAAAAAAGTTACCAGCTAACAAAATATAAGTACTAATAAGGGATGTGATAAATGTCGTTCGAGCTTTAATAATACCGTTTCGACTTCAAACGTAATTTTGATCAATTCCAGATTTTGTAAAACCCGAAAAACAGAATTTGTAGTATTCCGAGTTAGTTTTCTAATCCAACTTAAATCACCAAAATTGGATGTCGGACGAGAAAGATATACATGAATCAATGGATACTGCCCACAACTTTGATGTATTGAGGTATCTAAAATTCAAAATGTGACTCATTCATGCATAACTTTGTCACACGGCATCCAATCTAGCAGATTTAAGTTGGATTAGAAAGCTAACCCAAATGACTACAGTTTTCATATTTCGATTTTTTCCAAAATCAAAATAGAAATATGTAAAAATCAGGTTTGAAGTCAAAACGACATTAGTAAAATTGAAACGACATTTAACATTTCAGTACTAATAAAGGTAACAAAGACTCTTAAAAATATTGAGGGAATTTTATAAACGAAAAACCGTTAATTGAATCATAGATTGGTCTTTTTCAGGAAATTAAAGTCAAGATTCGACATTTATTAATTCAAGTTCGGCAAATCATACGATCATTTAATGCGGGACGAACTTCAGACGGAATCTTATAAGTTCAAAGGACGGAAAAAAAACTAAAAGTTAATGATCAATTACCAAATAAGGAGTAATACTTAAAATTAACCCATAAGGGTTTCATCATATGTAGTTCAGATCGAAATTCATACCAAACCAACGGCCACTAAACAGTGAACCCAAGTCTACGATTTTACGAAATTCAAAAAAGTTCTATATCACTAAGCGAAACTAAAGATTCACCCCATAACTCAACCGATACTAAAGTCGAGCAAAAATATAAACTTGCTTTCGCTAACTTTGGTTGTTACCTGTTCACTTATCGAGAGCCATCTTCCACTGTTGCGTCATCAAATCAAGCATCTTGTAGTTGAGCTCAATCTCCTCCATGATCAACTTCCTCCACTTGTCGTCCAACTGCTTCGCATCCGCATTCCCAATCGAGCTCAACTTTTCCTTGAAGGCATTTGCCGCAGCCGACGACATGGCCAAAGAAGGAAACTTCACAGTCATGTTATCGAACGACTCGCTGATATACTTGTACTTGGACCAAAAGTCGACTTCTTCGGCGCCATTTTGTTCCTTCACAGCCTCCTTCTCGTGCACGGCGGCAGCAGCAGCATCTTTACCCTTGCCATTGTTTCTCTTTGTTGTTGTTGTTTTCTTACCGCCTTTGCTAATCGAAATCGAAGCGCCCCATATTTTCTTGGAGAGTTCAAAGGCGATTGCGTCGCTCTGCTTAGTGAACACGGGTTCGGAGCGATTGTGTTCGAATCTCTTCAGAGCGGTGACGAACCTCTTCTTAAGCCTGCTAATCTTTGTTTTCAGCTGCTCCTTGGAGAAATCAGCATGCAAATTCCCTTTCACGAAACCGTGAAAATCGCCCAAATCGGAACCCGGGTCGACCCGTTTCTGGCTCCGGAACTCGATCATCCCATTCAGCACGGCGATCTCGTCGTCATTGGTCCAAAGCCTGGTGATAAAGCCCGGGGTGGAAGCAGAAGGATTTGCCTTGCCGTCTTCGGTTTTGGACTTCTTGCAGCTTCTCAGAGGAGTCTGAGTGACGTCACTCTCCGGATTGGCGCGTTTAGCTAGGGTTGCGGCAGGCTTGGGTATGGGCTGCATCTTGTAATCGGAAGGCGAGCCTTCCGAATCCGGGTCGGAATCCGAATCGTCACCTTCGGCAACCGGTTTCGCATCGGATTCGGCAACAGCTGGAATTAGGGTTTCGTTGTTGCCCACCTTTTTCAGATCTGTGTCTTCTTCTTCATCATCTTCAGACGATGATCCTTCCTCTGTTTGGTCGGAATCTTCTCCGTCTTCTTCGGTATCCGCCTCCACGTCATCATCATCTTCTTCGTCGGAGGAAGAGGGATTCTCATTTTCTGGTTTCTCTTTTGAAGGCTGATGAGAGAGGAGAGAAGCAGCTGGGGTTTTGGGAGCCATTTTCGCCGTGATTTTTTCTCTCTCTGATGAATTGTTTGTGGCGAAAATACCGAGACTAGGGTTTTGGGTATTTATACTGTACATTGACGGCTGCCGGTGGCCCCCCACTTGCCCTAAAAGAAATTCGTGTAAGATTCAAATTTTTCTTATTATATTTTGCTGACACTATTACATGGAAAAGATTTTTTAAAGTGATTTTATTTTTTAATTTTAATTGGTAATAAAATATAAAGTTTGTAGAATGTTTGAAAAAATAGTGTAACAACAAAGAAGATGAAGAACCAATGATTCAATATGGTTGGGTGATGAAAAAAACGTTTAACGAACGGGGTTCGATTCGATCGGTTTACGATAATACTCGTTTCGAAGATATTCGTGTTATAAAGTTTACGAGAACTGCATGCAAAACTTATTCTTCATTTATGATGTATATTATTGGGAAAAAAATTACCCCGAAAAGCAATACTATTAAAAACGGGATCAAACCGCATTGGTCGATCTCGTCGATTTAACGACGACACGTCGATTGATCCGATTGGAGAGACTCTCGAGAATGGATGCTACATCAACAATCAAGACAATGTGAAATTAAATAGGTGTGTGCGCTCATAAACCTGCGGGTTCCAGCAAAACTCATTATCGTCCCGTCAAATAACGGTTCGTGATTTTAAGAAACTTAACTTGTGGGTTTTTAACGAGTTTAGGATTGGCCGGTTCATGACGGATTTATAGTAGGGCTCAACATTTACGGGCCAAATTTAAACATGTCTTTTTTGAAAGAATTTATAAGTTTTACGGAAAACTATGTGAAACTAAAATGAATGATTAAGCGTAAAATCTTAAATCGAAACCTACGTAAATAACATCAATGATAAATGTCAAAATTAAATTAAAATTAATACGTTCAGCAATAAATTATTAAAAAGAGTAACTAAATAAAAAGTTTTATAAGACAAGATTTAAAATAAAATAGATAACTATAAACAATAGAGTTATAGATACAAGTTTTGACGTGTAAGAGATATTTTATTCCTGTATAATGAATTATTAATTTATTATACATAATACAAACAAAATGACATCGTTTTGTATGATGGGACGGGACGGGTATTAAATTATTTTGAACCCATCTTAGGTCTACAACCGCAGATCTTCTCTATTTCAGGAGTCAATCCTATTGATGGATCTATCGGTCCAGTCCCAACAAGGCGAGTTCAACGGGTTCATGGATCCGATTTGCTCACCCCTAAAATTAAATAAAAAGTAAAGTCTTTGTTTTGTGTAAAAGATTTATATTTCGTTTTTGTTTTTATAAGAAGTTTTATATTTGGTTTGTCTAGATCATCTTGCAATAGTGAATTCTTACTTCGTGAAATGGATACATTTTATTCAATCAGCACAATAAAAATTACAGTGTCAATTATATATTAAATTGTACCGCATTATATGTTGCAACATCAAATTGAACACAAAACAAATATAAAATAAAAATCAAACTAGCACACAATAATATATTTTCCAAAGAGAAAATTACAGTTTTCTTCTTTGAATTTGCACCGATTTCACGTTTGATTCCCCATATTTACAAAAAATACATTTGATTCTTTACGTTTCAACAATTTGACACTTTCAGTAAGTTTTGTCAATTTACCATTAGACCGTGAGTTGAGAGAGTGATGGACTCATGCTTGATTTGGTTATGATATATATATATATATATATATATATATATATATATATATATATATATATATATATATATATATATATATCCTAAATCTCACACATAAATTAAAAAAAAAATCTCTCTACTTATACTCTCTCGATGGTGACTTTGTCCAAGTCACTTAAAATTCGTTAATTTTTCACGTGAATAATCATAGAAAAAAGGAGTTCAGTTTTATTAAGTATTTATTCAATTTCATTATGCCTTTTTAATTATTCAAATCCATATAAATTTGATTTTTTCCCTCAAATTTCAACTTTATTTTAGTCTGAACACGTAAAGATTTTTCTCAAATTCGAACTTGAAATGCTAGGGACGATTTTAGTGTGTGATTTTGTGAAAAACGTCAGGGAAAAAAAAGAAGGGTACGAATGAGAAGATAAGATTCTAGAGAAGTAAATAATTTCAATTGTGTGTATGATTTATTAAAATTAGTGTGGGATTTAACATTTCATATATATATATATATATATATATATATATATATATATATATACACCTGAGCGAAAAAGAAACCAAAGAGAGAAGGTAAATTAGAATATATTTCTAGAAAAATAGATAAACCATATAGTATAAATCTGGGGCACTGATTTCCTAAAAAAACATTCACAATTTCAGAGACAAAAAAAAGTTTTAAAATCTCTCATCACAAGCATCAATAACTTTTAGAACATTTGACATGTCTGTATATATTTACAGCAAAATATCATAGCTGCCACCGCCTGTGTTCACTCTCTAGCAGCTCCAATAACTCGGGATGCAAGCCAGTTAAAAAATGGGAGATTTTTCACAACATATCCCTGTAAATCATTTCCATTTCTCTAGGTCAAAAGACGAATAACATAGTGCATTCAATTAAATTCGAAACTACGTGTTAATCCAATTAGAGGCATCAAAGCGGGTCATAAGTTCAATACTTGTTCGAAGACTTCAAATGTTTTAAGAATACGATGGTTTTAGTTATTTTAACTTTCTTCCGATGCATGTCTTATAAATGCTTGCTGCAAGGGCAGCCTTGGGGAAGACAAGCCTTTGGAGACTCTACTATTTTCTGTAATTACTCTGACCAGGATGCAAGTGATTGAGGATGCAAGTGGTTGCTGTTGCAGCCTTGGGAAGGCAACCTTTGGAGAAGGCAAGGTTTGATGATCCTTGCCTACCCACAGAGGCCGCCAAAATATTCTTGTGGTCGGTAGATTAATTAAGTGTAAAATATCACAATTAATGCATTTAACACATCTGCTCGCCATCGCCATCTTAATGCTAACTAAAAGGAAATTGTTGCGGTACTGTCACATCAACAAGAAGGTATCCTTTCCTTTGAAGAACTAAAGAATTCACCATTATTTTCTGAATTTCACCCATATATTTATATTTACAAGTTATCATGTTGATATACGCATGTTAACTTTAATGGTTTTGAATCATGCATTTATATTGTTCAGATTTTCATTAAATTATTTTTTTTATATAATGCAGCGTTTAATTAATGCCAACTCTAATCAATTAAATTATTAAACCAAACATTAAATAGCTTACTAAAAGTATTTATATATGCTAAATGGACGTGTGAGTTAAGTTACTAACCCGTATAGTAAGTTGAAACGGAAAAATCACGAGGTGTCATCATCGGAACTGAAATCGTCGTCCATCTGGCGCTCTCTCATTGCTGGAAATAATCGTCTGTGCATATCTATAGAAGACTCAGATGCTGACGGGGATGCTGATTCCGTGGCTACCGAAGACGATTCTTTCCTCGGTGGGGCCCTCACCGGCATTTTCTTAACATCCAAACACGCCTTATCCACCATTACCAAGAAATCACGAACAATCACAAACAAATGCGAACCCTCATCTCTGCCAGCTTTACCGTGGAAATAATCCCCCGTGCTCCTGACCAGTGTCGATATCCTCTTCTCCTCTTCAATCAGCCACTCTATATCCTTTTCAGATTGTTCCACAAAGCTAGCAAGCGAATCGCGAAATTCATTATTATTATTATTTTCATCTTCCTCTAAGGTCTTCATCTCATTCTCGAGAAACTCTCTCGTTCTGACAAGTGCCTGTCTGAATTTGGAAACCGATTCACTTAAATTGTCGTTGTCGATTATTGCTGCCTTTTTCACATTCTTGAGCTCGTTGCTTAGTCCGGAAACTACTTGAAGACCTAGTCCTCTGTGGTAGTCTTCGGTCTCGTGTGAAGATTCTTCGACCAGATCTTCTGTCTTAACACTCGATATACTTTTGCTCTCTCTCAATCTTCGACCGGCTCTTAAACCCTCCGAACGGATTATTTCTTGAACCACGAAATGCAAAAGGGTTGTCTTTCCATCTGTTCCTTTCACATCGGCTAGTTTCAAGAGGGTGTCCAGTTTGAACGCCTGGGCCCCACCTCTGTATGTGCCGTCGTTCATGCGGTTCCCCGTTTTCAGGACTGCTTCTAGAAGCTTCAGGAACAGTCTGCTATTTCTCAGCTCCTTACATGCCACCTGAGACAAATATTTTTTTTATTTAACTAAATGATGTATCAAACAAAAAAATCAGAAATTTGGATCGGAAAAATAGACTTTTTCGTCCCTCGAGTTCATCTTGATTTCACATTTGGTCCTCTTGTTCACAAAAAAACAGATGTAGTCCCTCTATTTCAAAAAAATTCAACACTTTTGGTTCATCAGTGTCTTAACCGACAACTAACGGTAAATTGAGAAAGGACCAAAAGTGTTAAATTGTTGAAAACCAAATGTGTTTTTTTTTTTTGTGAACAAAGACGATCAAATGTGAAATCGGTGCAAACATGTGGGATAAAAACAGTACTCTTCCCGCGAAATTTATAATTTATAAACTTACAAACCTCTAAAGTGGCGAACGATTCTTTGATTGAAGAAAATTCCTCCTGGAAAGTGCTTACAAATAACAAAGATTCGAGCCGTTTAAAGGCAAATGGAATATCGACCACAACTTTGAGAAACCTTTCAGCGGGGCCCAGATGAGAAACATCTCCGCTATATAATCTTAGTTTTAGTTCTTCGTCTGCTGTGGGTGACATTCTCAACAGTGTCTGGATAAGTTCTGCGGGGAGCTCATTACCTGATCGTAAATGTTTTTTTTTTATATATAATATTAGTAATATATAATATTAATCATGCACATGCAATTGGTTCGTTGGGAAAAGGAAAAAAAAGAAACACCTTCCGTAAGGGCATCGCAGACTTCTTCTGTTGTCACATTCAGTGCTTTTAGAAGAATGGCCAAGTTTTGCGATTTTTTCGGATCGATAATTTGAATAAAATGTGATGGCGTTTCAAAGGAAGGCGAATCTTTTTTGTTCTCGTTTTTGTTCTTATCGGTCGGCACATATCCAAACAGAGTTGCCATCATCTCCTCGTTAAATCTACAAAAAAAATCAAGACGAGAGATGAATATGTATATCACTTAAAAAAGAAAAAAAAAAAAAAAAAAAAAAAAACCGAGTGACAAAATCCAGTGTAAATAAATAAATAACTCACTGAAAAGACCCGGCTTTAATCTCGTGCCAGACCATAGAATGATCTGGGCTTGCAAGAACTTTATCCCAGAAAAATGGCTTTAACTTAGTTTTCGGAGCTTCAGAATCATCACCAACTTCACTTGATTCTCCAGTAGAAGAACGTCTATGGTGGGGGCCAAGAGGGGACGGCACTGGTGGATTAGGGGGCCGTCGGCCAACTCTAGGGGGTGGTGGTGGTGCCGCCGGAGCTGGTGGTTTTGGTGGTGGAGGTGGCGGCCCCGGCGGTGGCGGTGCCGCCGCCGCTGTTCTTCCAGGAGGAAGTGGTAGTCCGGCACTTTTTCCGTCGGCATTACCTTCTGCCGCCTCTGATGATATCGCTTGAGAAGAAACCAACGAACTACCACCCGTTGAAGTAGCATTTAAATCTTTACCGCGTGGATTAACCACGTTTTGCGACTTCTCCGAAGAAACTGAATAATGAATGATATTATTATTGCCAAAAAGATTTCAATTTTTAGAAAAATAAAATAAAAATGAACGATGATCTTTAATATAATATACCTGCAGAAATATCGCTAGGGCTAAAGTTGAGAAGAGGCTTCTCATCTCTTTGCCCTTCTTTCGGTTCGACCTTCTTATTTTTCTTCAGACAACAAAGTAATAGTAGAGCTATAAGAGAAACTCCCGCCACTAAACTTGCAACCGAAGCAATTATAATATACTTCATATTACTATTATTATTGTCACTGTTATTGTTATTGTTATTGTCGATGTTGTTGTTGGTGCTATTGTTGTTGTTATTGTTGTTGTTTTTGTGTTGCGCGGGGTAAGGTGGAGAATAATAATGGACATGTGGCGGCGGAGGAGATGGTTCGCGGGCCTTCGGTGGGGCCCGTTTAACGGGAGAGGGAGAGGGGGCGGGGCCCGGCACTTGATACATAGGTGCATCATCAAAATAAGATGGTGATAAAAGGGGTCCACCTGGACCAGGTACCGAAGCAGTTCTTATAACAGGATGATGGTGGACTATTTTTCTTCTTAGAGACCTCCTCGGAATATTATAATACGATGTTTTTTCCTCCTCGTTTCGTAATATTTGCAATGGAAAATTTTTGGCTCTCAAGCAGTGTAAGAGTGTTTTCTTCTTCTTTTGGGGCAGATCCGCTACGGCCATTCGAATAATTCTCTTCACCGATAAATTTGAATCGTATTCAACATTACCACCGGTTCTTGATCGAGAGAGATCTGAATCTAAGGCTTTAATAGCTTCGGTAATATCTTTCAACTCTTTTCCACAGTAGTTCCATACTCGTTCAGCCTGTCGAATAACAAAGATTTCATCAAAAATATTTTTAATGCAATATGTGTATCCCGGTCGTGATTTCTAGAATATAAACCAAATAAATAAAATTCAACAAATTGTACTCTTTCTTGCATGATTGCAGAAAAAACGCACACTAGTTTTTATTGGATTTTAACTGTTTATTTGGCACCAGTTGGATCGATCGTACCTACGAGCATATTACCGAACTATTAATACACTTTTTAGCACTCCATCGTACATTAGCTCTTCACAAATCAAAACTCGATTCTCCAAAAAACAAATTGGTAATGTTATTGAACTAAACGAGCCCACTAGTTCGAATGTCAAATTACATCAAAAAAAAAAAAGGTGCGAAATCTCTTAATTTGCAAAAAGTTTCAACGATGGAGCCCTGCATGTTAAATAGACGAATAGTTTTCTAAGAGGCGCTCTCCAATTACAGTCACACTTACATATAAATTATCGAAGAAATTGGTCAATCTTCCCTCTCGTAGGCCTATGCAAAACTATAATCTCACCCTTCTATTTAATTAGCAGAAAAAAAAAAAAAAAAAAAAACGAACTCGTCATTCAATAATGCCAAGTCCAACATCTATTTTTAAGTAGATTAATAGTGCCACAAAACATACACAAACTTAACAACTTGACAAGATTAATAGTGTTTAGCTCAAACAAACGAACCGCCCAAGACTCGTTATCGCAAGTGTTTCTCGACAAAAAATAGGGGAGCCTTTTCTTTGATCAAGAAAGAATTTTCTTACAGTACAATACATACAATGCAGAGCAAATAAGTGTCATACAGATATAAAAGAATCGACTATAGCATACGGAAAAGCAACAAAAACAGAGACGAATAATCAATATCAATTCGAGCAAATTCTCACATACCTTATCGATATCGATTTCGAGAATATCCCAAGGAACATCATCATGACGAAAAGAGTTTTCGGGTAATTTGCCCCTTCCTTCAGAATTATTTGCTGTAAGAATACAAATAAAAGCAACGAAAAAGGCCAAAAATCGGGTGTCCATTCTTTTCCAGATTAAATTCAATCCATTCCAATTGATTTAACCCAAACAGGAACACACATAGCCATATATCTATAGCTATGCATGCAGACCAAAAAAAAAAAATAAAGGCCAAATCTTTCAGCTCTTTATCTCAAGATTTTCAAAAAACAAAAAAGAAAAAAAGAAAAGAAAAAAGAAAATCAAATGCCCTTTATTATTATTTTTTTTTTCAACGAACAAAATTCCCAACGCCCTCTGTCAAACCCCTGAACTTTATAAAGTTCAATAAATGGAACCCAGAAATTATCTTTCTGCCTCAGTTCCGCCCAAACTTTATAAAATAGAATAAATATATATATTTGATTCGGAAGAAGAAAAAAAATGTGTGTGTGCCCTTGTTCAGAAATGGAATATGATTAAAAACAAATTGAATTATATTATATGAAAGAGGTTCTTTAATGGCGTTTCTGAAAAGAAATTTGGGAGAAGAAGCGTTTTGGGTCAGAAATTGAATTTCTGTTGGGAGTTTTGTTCGTTGAAATGCTGCATGTATTTCGGAGGCGACAGAGAGAGAGAGAGAAAGAGAGAGGGAGGGAGAGAGAGGGAGAGAGAGAGGGGGACGGGAAAATGACAGGAAAAAGAAACGTGCGTAGAACTACAGAGGAAGAGGGAGATTCTTGAAAAATTATAATAATGTAATAAATTAAATTAAATTAAATAATTAATAGTCAAATTATTATTTATGCGATTAAAAGAGTACTATACTCCCTCCATCTCTCTCTTTTTATTTTTTATTTTTTATTTTTTTATTTGATATCAAATTACACCAATCATTCAATTTTGACCTAATACTCAATTTTGAGTACAATTTTGTCCCTCACCGTTGGTCTCTGATGGTGATTTTCTGTTTTTCTTTTTTGTTTTTTTTTTCTGTTTTTTATCTGTTTTTTCTGCCGGTTTCCTGTGTTGACTTTTTCGATTTTTTCTTCTTCTTTCTTCTTCACGATCAACTCAGCGGCGTTGATTTTTTTTTTCTTCAACATTTTTTTGTCCGTTTAAACAGTAATATTGCTGTGATTGACAGTCATATTAACTATATTACTGTTTAACATAGTAATATTAACAATATTACAATTTAACATAGTAATATTATTATATTACCCTCTAGCACAGTAATATTAACATAACAAAAATCAATATTATTGTTTAATAGAGTAATATTAATATGTTGACCGTTCAAGAAATGCAAACATAATAAAAAGGCAAAACAATTAATATTGATGTGGTTGATAGTAATATTACTGTCAACCACAATAATATTACTGTAACGACAGTAATATTACCGTCAACCACAGTAATATTGTTGTGTTTACAGTAATATTACAATAGTAGACAGTAATATTATTACGTTAATCGGTCAACAAATCAAACAAAACGAAAAGGCAAAAAACAATAATATTGATGTGGTTGGCAATAATATTATTGTGTTTACAATAATTTTACTGTCAACCACAGTAATATAATTACATTGACTTGTGAACAAATGAAACAAAATAAAATAAAAAAAGCCAAATAAATAATTTTTATCTGTTTTTTCTGCCGGTTTCCTGTGTTGACTTTTTCGATTTTTTCTTCTTCTTTCTTCTTCACGGTCAACTCAGCGGCGTTGATTTTTTTTTTCTTCAACATTTTTTTGTCCGTTTAAACAGTAATATTGCTGTGATTGACAGTCATATTAACTATATTACTGTTTAACATAGTAATATTAACAATATTACAATTTAACATAGTAATATTGTTATATTACCCTCTAGCACAGTAATATTAACATAACAAAAATTAATATTATTGTTTAATAGATTAATATTAATATGTTGACCGTTCAAGAAATGCAAACATAATAAAAAGGCAAAACAATTAATATTGATGTGGTTGATAGTAATATTACTGTCAACCACAATAATATTACTGTAACGACAGTAATATTACCGTCAACCACAGTAATATTGTTGTGTTTACAGTAATATTACAATAGTAGACAGTAATATTATTACGTTAATCGGTCAACAAATCAAACAAAACGAAAAGGCAAAAAACAATAATATTGATGTGGTTGGCAATAATATTATTGTGTTTACAATAATTTTACTGTCAACCACAGTAATATAATTACATTGACTTGTGAACAAATGAAACAAAATAAAATAAAAAAAGCCAAATAAATAATAATATTGATGTGGCTGACAGTATAATTACTGTTAATGACAGTACAATTATGGTCAACGTTCAGCGGCGGAGCGTAAAAAATGGATAAAAATTTTAGGAAAAAAATACTAAAAAATCAAAGCCAGAAACCGACAGTGAAAAAAGCAGACAAACATATATTAAAAAAAAACATCAGCGCTGAAAAACGGGAGCTAAAAAAAGTTTAAAAGTCAAAATGAATTTTTATGGTCTAAATTGATTAAATTGAAGTTAAATTGGGGTTACAATTAGAAATTGAGTTTAAAAGGTTAGGGGTATTTTTGTCATATACATCAATTTTGTTTTATTTATAGGCCAAATTGCACATCACCCCCTAATTTTTTTTAATTTTTGCACTTTACCCCCTCAAAATTTTAAAAAGTGAATACCCCCCTTCAAAAATTTATTCTTGTTGCAAATTGCCCTGATAGCAAAATTTTGATAGATTAGTCATTGGAATTGAGTATTTTTGCTGCACGTTACCCTTTATATATTTTTTTTGTTGCACGTTACACATTAAAAACATTATATGTGTGCACATTGTCCCTTTAAAATGTTATTTTTGTTGCACAATGCCCACCAAAAACTGGTATTTGGGGCAAAGTGAAACCAAAATAATATTTTGAAGGGGGATTATCTAGTTTTTGAATTTTCAGGGGGGAAAGTGCGAAAATGAAAAATGTGTAGGGGGTGAAGTGCATTTTGTCCTTATTTATAAGGGGTGATTACAAAGCCCATCAACTCATACTCTAATATGCTCCAATTTCACAACTTAATTTAATTTAACCTCAATTTGACCCCAAATTTAACAGATTATTCAATTTTGACCCAAAACATTTTTTTTCCAAAAAAAATTTGTGTAATAGAGTAATATTACTATGTTGACCGTTCAACAAATGTAAACATAATTAAAAGCCAAAAGAATTAATATTACTGTGAATGACAGTAATATTACTATAACAATAGTAATATTACAATAATAGATAGTAATATTATTACGTTACTCCGTGAATAACTCAAACAAACAAAAAAATGCAAACACAATAATAATATTGATGTGGTTGACAGCAATATTACTATAGCAACAGTAATATTACCGTCAACCACAGTAATATTATTGTGTTTACAGTAATATGACAATAATGACATTAATGTTATTACGTTACTCCGTGAATAACTCAAACAAAACAAAAAACCCAAAAAAATAATAATATTAATGTTGTTGACAATAATATTATTGTGTTTACAGTAATATAATTACGTTCACTTGTCAACAAATCAAACAAAATAAAAAAAAAATAACAAAAAATAAAAAATAATTATATTACGTTAATTTACTATCAACGGCAGTACAATTACATAAATGTATTGTCAACTGCTGTACAAATACGTTAATGATTAGCGGCAGATGTAAAAAAAAAAAAAAAAAAAAACTAAAAAAAACACTAAAAAAAGTCGACGCCGGAATCCGGCGGCAGAAAAAAAAATCGAAAAGTCAACGCCGGAAACCGGCGGCAGAAATTTTTTTTGAAAATTTTTTTTTTTGAAAAAAAAAGGTCAATATTGAATTTTTGTGGTCAAAATTGGATTTCTGTGGACAAAATTGATTAAATTGGGGTTACAATTAAGAATTGGGTATAAAGGTTTGGGGGTAATATTAGCATATACATATGAATGTTTCCTTTATTTATAATAAATATTAAAGGGATGGGCTTATTGGTGAAAGAGATATAGTCCCTAAACCTAGAATAATAACGATGTTTGGTTGGAGACTTATGCACAAAAACCCCTATTTATAATACATATTAAAGGGATGGGCTTATTGGCGAAATATATATAACCCTGAACCTAGAATAATAAAGATGGTTGGTCAGGGACTTATGCATAAAAACTCATTCTTTTTATTTTTTAATTGGGTAAATTACAACCACCCCCTGAGGTATGGTCAATTTACGAAAAAACCCCACTTGTTTGGATAATTACATCTACCCCCTCAACTATGATTTTTTCTTAAACCTCCACCCTTATGGTGTCAAATTCAACATAATCATCTAGATTTCGTGGAATGTGCTTTAGTTTGTACTCGTTTTGTGTAAAAGTATAGTTTTCGATGCACCACAATCTGATACATACAAGCCAAAAAACACATATTATGATCATCTTGCTTTAAAATGTGGAGTTTGAATGTGATAAAATGGGTACAAAAGTGACAATACTCCATATAATCTCGAAGATTCCACTAAATTTGAAACCGCAAGAATGGACGTGTAAGAAGATTTTTAGTTGAGGTGCGGTTGTAATATTGATGGATCGGCAAGGGATGATACTTGTACAGGAGGGGGGTTGATTCGAGATCATAAAGGAGTATTAATTGCTTCCTTTCCAGTTTATCTTGGGAAGGTATCAAATAATGTTGTGGAGTTTTTATCAATGGTGTATGGTTTGCATTTGTGTAAATTGTTGGGTGTACACAATGTGATGGTGGAGAGTGATTCGATGATAGTGATCTTAATGCTATTCGGAGTAATAAGATTAATTGGGAGCTCGAATATTTTCTTCGACTATGTTTCCGAGAGATTGATCCTTCGTTTTTGTTCATGCATATCGTTAGGCAAAAGAATAATGGGGCGGATGGGCTAGCGAATTGGGCTCATGGGCATAAATCTCATAAGGAGTGCTTTAGAGTAGAGGCATTACCTAATGAGGGTCAAGCAGCATACATTAGTGATAAATTGAGTTTGTTTAATTTTCGTCCGAAATGATGACGTCACTGCTGAAGATGGAGTTTTGTAGTGAAAATTCGGGGCGCTTTGCATTTTCACCCCTACATGGGGTCATTTTTGCAATTCCGAGATTTTTCAATTCCACCCACGCCAGGGAATATTCTCGAATAGTTGGGTTTGGTTGTCTAGATCTTTTTGTTTATTCACTTTCTACCCTGTTTTGGGGTTATTATGTAATAAACTCGATAGGGTTGTTTCTGTTTTTTTATTACCATTGTAGGGGTACTCTTTTTCCTTGTGTAGGCCCACAAAGTTTTAATGAGGCTCCAATCCTTTTATAATAATGGAACGATAAAATCTTTTTGGCAAAAAAAAAAAAAAAAAAAAAGGTTAAAAGCCATTGCAAAAAAAAAAAAAGTAAAAATTATAGTTAGTATCCACACAAAAACAACATTATTTCCAGAATTGCTTCTGATCGGTAGCAGCAATTATGTCAAATATGCCTTTTACATTTATTACAAGAGTAACCTTACGAATAAATCAAGGAAGGGCAAATGGCAAATAAAGACTTGATAAGGAACTTAAATGAACATTGATCCACATAAAAAAATTCTTTTAAATAAACTCATCCCTATGTCTTTAGTCTAAAATACCCTCCATAATATAATTTTTATCAATTCCAGCCATTATACTCTACCTTCTTCAATATTACACATTGACCCCAGATTTAAACAAATATATCACACTAACCCCCATTTTAATATGTATTTGAAAAATATATAAAATTTCAATTGGTGACATGTATTCAATTTCATCACATGTGGCAAATTGATTGGTGAAAATAAATCATCAAAAAACATGTCACCGTTTTCCAAAATTAAAAAGATATTTAATTATTTTATTATATATTTATATCATACCATTTATAAAATGCTCTAAAAATATCAATTTTCTTGGAAATTATAAATAGATTTATTTTTTAATTTAATTTTAATAGTAATTAATTTAATTTGAATTTAGTTAAATTCAATTTAAAATCTCCCCTTATTATAATTACATGATTGGTGGCGTTACGAAAATTTTGTATTTTAATTCATAAACTTGGTTTAATATATAAAAAATATTGCAGAATAAATCATTTGATATGATACATTTTTACATGAACATGACCAGCAAATATTTTTTTTTTACTATTTTAATATTATATATTAATATTATTAGTATAAAAGAAAGATACATGTTCGAATTTACTATATTGCGAAAATTGACATTATTTTTTTTTCATTCATGAGTACAGTAATATACTTTAAATTATTTACAATATTGAAAATTGTACTACATGAATTTTATGTTAATATTTTAAGTTTTCTTTTTTCTTCACTGAATCTAGTGATAATAAATTTTATGATTGATTTAACTTTTTTAATTATATACTAATAAAAATACAAACTTTCTCATGATTATATTAATAAATTGAATACCATAAGTTAAGTTTAATGAATTGATAGAATAAAATAAAAGAATTGATTTTATATATATTTCAAAACATAACAATGCTATTCTAAATATTTGGGACTAAATTCGTTTATTTACTTTATTTAATACCAAATATTATGAATATCAATTGTTTTGTTTAAAATATATAGTGATCGTATATACTATATATATTGTATTCCAATAATAAGTATTTCTCTTAACTCTGATAAATATAATTAAATATATATTTAGAGCAACTCCAACCCAAAAGTGTCAAAATGAGTTTGCAAATATTCATGTGATATTTAATATTTTATTTTGATATTTATCTAAATTTATTTACTCCAACCATAGGTATTAAATGGTTGTTAGCATTTCAGATTTTGATATTGGAATTCATGACTTCTTTGTCTAACTTACAAGTTACGTATCTAAATTAGTGAAATATTCTTAATCTGAAATATATTTATTTTGTTAATTTAAAATTTTAAAATATTTGTTAAATAAAACTATTTATTTTATAATGTTTATAAGAATCTAATATAGATTATATATATCTATTTTTTTTTGAAATCACAATATATTCGACTGATTTACACAAAAAATAATTAATTTTTATTTTTCCATTTATTATTTATATAAGCATTTTATAGTGACTTTTGTTTACTTGAAATTTGATCAATTTTCATTAGCATAAGCTTTTATGTTAGTTTCTAATATATGGTCATACGTGTAAATCAATTTAAGTTGTATATTAATAGGGATAAATTACGAAAACCTTCTGAACCCAGGCTAATTTAACCAAAATACACCCACGTATTCGTAATTACCGAAATTCCCCTAATGTTTGTTTTTGTCTTACATCGACCCCCTTACAGTATCACTCTTCATGGAATTTTTTTTATTACTTGGAATATTCCCCGAAAAATACTGATTCTACCCTGCACACGCAACATTTATGGTACTTTTTAATGACAAAAAATTACCCCGAGGGGGACTTTACACGGAATCTTAATGTATTCTTCTTAAGAGGGTGTTTGGCTAAGTTTATAAGATGTTAAAAGGAGCTTATAAGATGTTTTAGAGCTTATAAGCTCTTCCAAAGTGTTTGGTAATTTTTTAGAAAAAGATCTTAATTTTTTTTTAAATAAGCTGTTGGAGAGCAAATAAGATCTTTTTTAATAAGTACCTCTACCCCACCTTTTTATTTAAGATCTTTTAATGAGTAAAAATAGGAAATAAGCCCATTATCCAAACACTCTAAAAAATAATCTTAAAAATAAGATGTAACAGCTTATCAGCTCTTAAAACATCTTATCAGACGTAAGAGCTTATCAGCTGTTTAAAATAAGCTTAGCCAAACACCCTCTAAATAACACCTTCCCAACTTTTTTAATTACCTTTACCTCCCCTAAGGGTAATATTTGTATTTAAAAAGTAGGAAAAATGAAATGTCAGATAGAATCCACATTTTTTTGCGATATTATATGGAATAAAAAAGATTCCGTAAAATATCACACCTTGAGGAGGTCGTGTAAGATAGAAACAAACATCACGGGAATTTCGGTAATTACCGATAAATGGGGGTGTTTTCCGTAATTTAGCAAAAGTTCAGGAGGATTTTCATACTTTATCCTATTAACAACGATTATTGTTCTTTTTACGTCTTAACGGCTTATACACTTATAATATTTTAAATAATTTTAATGTCACTTTGATAATATAATTAAATATTAATTTCTAATATATTTAATATGTGTTTTTGGATGCTTCGGCTACCACAAATAAATAAGTTGATATAAAGGTTGCGAGATTGAATATAATTATTTTTTATACAAAGTAATAGATCATTGCAAAAAAAAAACATTGATTTAAAATAAGAGTTAGGATTCTGATTAGTATTAGCATTAGAATTATGATTATAATTAATATTCTTTGAATTAGTAGTGGTATCAAAACAAGGATTATGATTCGGATTCATATAATATTAGAATTAATAATATGATTAGGATTATGACTATGATTAATATTAATATTAATATTAGAATTACAATTAAAATTATGATTGTGATTAGTACTACAATTAGTGATATGGATTAGTATTATGATTATGATTAGTATTAGGATTAGCATTATGATTAGAATTAAGATTATAATTATAATTAGAATTAACATTAACATTAGCATTATCATTAGCATTATTAGTATTAAAATTATTAGGGTTAGGACTAGAATTATGACTAGTATTAGGAATATGATTAGGATTAAGATTATGATTATGATTAGAATCATCAATAGTGTTATGAATAGAATTAGGAATATGACAAGGATTTGGATATTATTACAATTACAATTATAATTAGCATTAGTATATCGAGATTAGTATTAACATAAAAATTAGTATTAGCATTAGTACACGTAAATTAGCATTAACACTAACAATATTAACATATTAGTATTAGTAATAGAATTAACATTTGTATTAGTATTAGTATTAATATTAGTATTAGTATTAGTATTAATATTAGTATTAGTATTAGTATTACTATTAATATTATTATTAGTATTAGTATTAGTATTAGTATTAGTATTAGTATTAGTATTAGTATTAATATTAGTATATATTAGTATTAGTATTAGTATTAGTATTAGTATTAGTATTAGTATTAGTATTAGGATCAATATTAGTATTAGTACGTGTATCGATATTGATTAGTATCAGTATTAGTATCGATATTAATTAGTATCAGTATTAGTATCGATATTAATATCAATATTGGTATCCATATTGGTATCGGTATTGATATCAGCATTGGTATCAATAAATGCGTATACATCTTATCTCTTTTGCAATAGTTATAAGTTGTATTGTTGTTTGAATAATGTGCATCACTAATTAAACGTTGCTAGTGATAAACTTATTGGCTATTTGAATATTATTGTGTTACTTATCTGCTACCGTGTTTGTTAAGTTAGTTATTTTGCAAAAGACTGACATGGTGTAGTAGGTTGCATTCCTCGAAATAGAGTTATACCATATGTTTTAAATGATTTCACTTAATCTTCATATCGTGTTTGCGCGGTTAACATTTTCTTCTTTGTAATATTTAATTTAATTTCATATATTAAAACTCTGAATTAAGAGATAAAGTTTATGTTTTTTTTTTATTTTCTTTCATTTTGTTTTACTTGAATTAGTTTTGTTATAAATAGATAGTCATTTACATATTATTATTTTTCTCATTTTAAAACTGACCTCCATGCAATGCACGGGTGAAGAACTAGTATTACTAATATTACTGTCCCAAACAATAATATTATTGCATGAGACAGTAATATTACGGTCAAACACAGCAAAATTGCAGGCCAAGACGATAAAATCAATTAATACAGTAAAATTACTGTCTCAGACAGTTAAATTACTGTTAGAGAGAGTAATTTAGCAGTCAAGACAGTAATATTAATTATAATAATTTTTTGTAAGGAAAAAAAAAAGTCCACTAACAATTAAATTGATGTCTCCGACAGTTAAATTATTGTTGTAGATAGTAATTTAGCAGTCAAGACAATAATATAAATTAAAATAATTTTTTTTAACAAAAAAGAAGAAGTCAATTAACAGTTAAATTACAGTCTCCGACAGTTACATTACTGTTGGAGACAGTAATTTAGCAGCCAAGACAGTAATATTAAATAAAATTATTTTTTTAAGGAAAAAAAAGATCAATTAACAGTTAAATTACTGTTGGATAAATTAGTGTTGGAGACAGACACTAATTTAGCAGCAAAGACAAATAGTTTAAAAAAAAAAAGTCAACGTCGGAGACCCGGCGGTCAACCGCGGTTGACCTACCGAAAAAAAAAGTCAACGACGGCTGACCGGCGGTTTCCGGGGGTGGCGGGTCAAAATTGGGGTTCAAATTGAGATTATGGTCAAATTGGTTAATAGGTGAAATTGGATTAATTTGAGGTGTAATCATGAAACTGAAGTTGAATTGAGTTTCAAGGAATTTGGAGTAACTTTAGTATATATAAAAGGGTTTTTTTCCTTATTTCAAATAAATTTGAATGAACTGTAAATATTTGAAAGACAAAAAAGTTGGTTGTCTCTTTTTTAATTAAATGCTCTTGTCCATGCCTCTTTGCCATTAACTCATCAAGGAAATATCTGAAACATAAGTTTCAATTACAACCCAACAAAGAAAAACACAAGTGTGTCTTTGAGATTCTGCAATGTTTGCCGAATAGAATCTTCATCTTGGTTGCGATTTATTCTTATTCTCTTCACTTTCTGTACAGATAAATAAAATCAATCAAAAACCTATCTTCGATGAAAGACTTAGTTTTCAATTCTAAGAAAGTCAGGCTTATGATTTATGCATGTAAAAACTCTAACTGAAGAAGTTCCACATAAAATATATCAAATGAAATGGCATCTACCGGTTAATAGTACCTTTTCGAAAATATTTGATTGTTTTGTCTTTTCTTAAAAAGTGCTTTTAATATTAAATGTGTATTGTAGTAATTTAACTAATGCCAGAAGAAAAACAACAAAAAACAAATAGTTTACCGTTAAGCTGAGGGGAAAAAGTAATATGATTCAACTAATGTATATGAAAGCAAATTAAAAAAAGAACATAGTAAAAGAGCACAAATTCTGTTTTTTTACCATTAAAAGCATGATCATAGTCAAAGATAATGAAACTGCTAGGATATAATCATCTAAGTATCATTTCTAAATTTTAACAACTAATAATGAATCAGGAGACCGGAAGTTGGGAAATAGCATACTTAATATTAGCTAACTAATGTATATTAAGAAGTGTATAATTGTTCTGCAACATCAGTCTTGCTCAAGAACTTCTTCTAAATAATCTCAAAAAAAACGTTGATTACCATAAAAATTGGCACATAGATTTGACGAACATTGGTTACCTTTATAGATCAGTAGTTGAAGAATGGATTTTAACGTCAATGGATCGCCACTCCCGCATTTTTTCCACCAGGGATATGCTGCAATCATCCACCTCTACTATGCCGGCAAGGAATCGACCCGGGATGTTTTTCAATTTATAGCAATGCTTAACAATCAAATGTTCCGGATGAAGTCCCGACCTCTGAAGCCCTTTATTGTTTGACTCCCAGTGCTCTATATCCAAGTCTTCAAGTAGCAGAATCCTAAGCCTGGGAAACTCCCCACTGTTGACTATCCAGTGAGGGCCGCAAAAGGCATACCATCGCAGTTTGAGCACTTTAAGATATGGTAATGCTGCAATCACCCCCATATTCTTCCACGGTAATCCACATCCATGCAAACTTATCTTTGTAATGTTCATAGGAAATTTTGGAACACAACGAACAACATGAGAGCTCAGATTAGGATTTACAACAACGCATTTCAATGACTCAAATTCATCATAGCGAGTGGCAAAATGACCGAAAAAACTGAAGGTTTCGATTGACTCGTGTGCTGACTCGATCTGAACAGCTATTCTCTTTAGTTTGGGGATTCTTGAAAGCACTTCCATAGTACAACTGTGAACACTCACACCTGAAATTGTGAAGAGATTCTGAAGATAAGAATCACCGAGAGGAGGAGTTGGCAGGTCAAAGCCCTTGCAGTAAAGTTCTTTTAGTTTATGCATATTCCAGATCTCTATAGGCAGGTAAACTGGACCATTATTCCACAATTTTATGTTATGATGTTGACCCAAAATCAAGACTTCGAGGTTCCAAAGTCTTGATATGGAGTTGGGGAGCTCTCCGTCACACGTGATGGCAAAATACCTTAAGTGAATTAATGCAAGAACTTGATGTGGGAACTCGTAGAAGCGGATCGCAAGTGCATCTAGTATCTTGAGCAACCTTAAACACAAGGGCAACAAGACTGGATATTGTTGTTTTGGACCGTAACAGAGAAGTGATCGTGCATTTGGAACTGATTCCATCCATTCATGAACTTGTGTGAAAGCAAGAACAACATTATTGTGGACGCACAAACGCTGCTGCCTTTGGATGTTCTCTGGCTCACAATCGGTGTACTTTTTGAGGATATGGAAAAACTTTTCACTCTTAGCTTCATTAACACATAGACTCCGAAAGGTGAAATGCAATCTGCAACTCTTAGTTGACCTAGAATCTACAGATGTCTGCTTTTCTCCCAAAACAACAGCATGGCGAATAAGTAGATCCAAGTCATCTCCAACAGTTTTTTCTTCATCATAACCATGAATGACCAAGTCCTCAGAAAGCCATAATTTGATGAGCTTGGATCGAGAAATACCATAATGTTTTGGGAACACACCTATATAGAGAAAGCTTGCCTTTAGATATTGAGGCAACATCAAGTAACTAAAATATAGTGACATTGAGAGGGGTGTATTGTCATCTCTTGTGATGACGAATGGATCTTCATTTTCCGATAATGTCTTCCATTCCTCGAACGACTTACCGCGCAGGTTCTCTCCAACTTGTATAATTGCAGCTGGGAGTCCTTCGCAGTTCCTGGCAATCTGTTTCCCGATTTTCTCAAGTTCTCGATTGCACTTTTCTTCACTATTACTAAATGCCGTTTGACGAAGTAGTTTCCAACTTTCTTCGTCCTTCAGCAATGGTACTAGGAAGTCATGGGTTTCGTAGTTGTAATACCTTACGGGTTGGACGTGAGATATGATGATGACGCGACTTTCTCTTGTGTTATTTGGGAAAGCATCATATTTTAGCTCATGCCGGAAAACAGACCATACGTCGTCTAACACAATTAGATACTTTTTACTAGACAAAGCCTCCCTCAATCGCTTCTTCAAATAATCATATTTATCGTCAACAACATTATCAGAAATGTTGACGCCAAGTTGATTGAGAACAAGCAGTAGAATATCTTCCAATAGATTATAGCTTGGGCCGATGTGCAGAAATAAACGAGTTTCGAACTCCTTTACAACACGCGGATCGTTGTAAACTTGTTTGACGAGAGTAGTCTTGCCGATTCCGGTCATGCCCACAACCGATTTAACTAAGTCATGGGATATGGGATCGAAAATCCATTGTTTAAGTGCTCTAATTTGGTCATCCAATCCCACCAGAAGATTATGTTGTTTATTACAAGTATTATAATATGAAGAAGAAGAATTTTTTTTAGAATACCTGCAGATCTGCAGATCAGTTGCTATTAGAAACGAACAAATTTCGTGTTCGACTATTTGCAGTTGCTGGGAGAGTGACAAAGTATAACAAATGTCACTCTCATTTGTGAGTGGAAAATAAAAGAATTGGATTAATTCCAAAGTGCGATCCATTCTCAGCATAGGAACTAGGGATGGCAATTTGACCCGCCCCGACGGATCCCCGCCCCGCCCCGCCCCGAAATTTTCGGGTATTACCCGCCCCGAAAAAAAATGGGGCGGGTATGGGGATTAAAATTTTTTTTTGACCGGGTACGGGTACGGGGATGGGTTTGCCTATACCCGCCCCGTAGACCCGCCCCGTACCCGTCCCCGTACCCGCCCCGCATTATTTATATATATAATATATTTTTTTTAATTATAATATTAAATATAAATAATTAAATAGTAGTAATATATTAAATATTAGTTAAAAATGGAGATTTTTAGGTTTCCATTATATAATTAAATATTAGTATTATAATTAAATAATGATTTATTTGTTGAAATAAACCTTTAAATTATAAGTAAAGTGCATATTTATTTATTAAAAAAAAAAGAAAAAAAATAGACGGGGATTTTTACCCGCCCCGATGCCCGTGGGGATTTTATGGGGCGGGTATGGGGATTCTTTTAATACCCGTGGGGATTTTTGATGGGGATGGGGATGGGGATTTCCATTGCGGGGCGGGGATGGGGATTGCAAAACCCGCCCCATACCCGCCCCATTGCCATCCCTAATAGGAACCCATTTCGGAAATCCCCTCTCTCTCTCTCTCTCCCAGTCTCTCTCTGATAAAGTACTAAGGCTCAATTTGATTACATTTACAAAAATATAGTTTGCAGTTCATCTGGGTTGTGTTTTCTTGGGATTACTATGGGCCCTACTCTGATTTGGCTGGGCCTATCCTTATCCAGCACTTTCTTGGACCGGCCTCTAAAAGGCCTAAACATGCCCATCACATTCAAAAAATTATATTACCCTAAAAACTCTAATTTAATTTGTTAATCAATCACAATAAAATTGAAATACAGAGAGAGAAAATATTAAAATTTTACGGCATCATAGCATATTATTATAAATTGAAAATATCAATTAATCAAAAAATTAACGTCGGAGACTGGCAGTCGACGCCGGAAACCGGCGGCAGTAAAAAGAAAAAAATTATAAAAAAAAAAATCAACGCCGGAAATCGGTTGTCGAAAAAGCAGACAAACATAAGAAAAAAACATCAACGCCAGAAATCGACGACAAAAAAAAAATTCAAAAAAAAGTTAAAAAATAAAAAGTCAAAATTGATTTTTGTGGTCAAAATTGATTAAATTGAGGTTACAATTAGGAGTTGGGTGTAATTTTGTCATATACTTTAATTTTGCCTTTATTTATGATACGTATTATAGGATGAACTTATTGGCTAAAAAAATATAACATCTGAACTTATAATAATAAAGATGGTTGGTCAGAGAACTTATGTATAAAAATGAAAAATTAATGTATATGACAAAATTACCCTAATCTTTTACACTCAATTCTTAATTGTAACTCCAATTTAATCAATTTTGAACACAAAAATTCAATTTTAACTTTTTTTCTAAAATAATTTTTTTGCTGCCGGTTTCCGGCGTCGACTTTTCGATTTTTTTTCTGGTCTGTTTTTTCCGCTGCCGGTTTCCGGCGTTGACTTTTTCGTTTCTTTTTTTTTCAAAATATTTATCCGTTTTTTTACGCCCGCCGCTAAACGTTGACCATTACTATATTGTCATTAACAGTAACTATACTGTCACTGACAGACTGACAGTACATTAATGTAATTATAATGTCGTTGACAGTACATTAACGTAATTGTACTGTCGTTGACAGTATATTTATTTAATTGTATTGTCGATGACAACACAATTAGAATCCGCGACAATATTTTCTTTTTTCTGCTTTTTGTTTTGATTTGTTGACAAGTCAACGTAATTATATTACTGTTATTGACAGTACATTAATGTAATTATTGCAAACACAATAAGGGGAAATGAGTGATAACCCCCTAGTTTTAAAAATATATATGGGGAGGCCCCATAAATTTTTTCTCCCTAGTCAAAAACCCAAATTCTGATCTTAATTAGGGAGACCCCCCTAGACAACTTAAAGTACCTATTTTATCCGTTTCGTTTTAATTCAATACACAAAACCCTAGCCCCACCCTTCTTTTTTCCACTCACAGCCGTTCTCCCTAACTCTCTTTTTCTCTCAAACTCACGTGACTTTCCCCTCTCTTCATCTCTCTCTCTAACTTTCTCCTCTCTCTTCATCTCTCTCTCTCTCTAACTTTTTCTTTCTAATTTTCCTCCCTCTCTTCATCTCTCTCTCTCTCTAACTTTCTCTCTCTAACTCTCCCTCTTACAAATCCTCCGCCGTCAGATCTCCTTCCCCCACCGCCTTGCGCCGATTGTCACTATTTTCCACCGCTGCTCTGACACCGTATTCCGCTGCTCCGACACCGTCGCACGCCGCTGTTCCGCAACCGCCTTGCGCCGGCCATCGTTGCTCCTCCCATCGTTTTGAACTCTGTATTAAAACATCTACTTCCGTTTGAAATGATTTCTACGTTATTGTTTTAGTTTCGTTTCTTTTTTTTGGTTGGGGAGGGCTCAAACCAGATCTACTATTTCTTATAAAAAAAAAAAAACCAGATCTACTATGTTTTTTAAGATCTGTGAACAATTAATATTAAAATATTTTTTTTTTGGATTAATTTGATTTTTTATTTTGTTTGATTCTTATCTTTTTCATTTTTATTATAAATCATATGTAATTTATTTTTTGTATTTATTTGAAGATGATTCAAAATGCCTCAACTGTGAGATTTGTGAAAAATTAATATTAGAATCTTTTTTTTTGAATTAATTTAATTTTTTATTTTGTTTGATTCTTATCTTTTTCATTTTTATTATAAATCATATGCAATTTATTTTTTGTATTTATTTGAAGATGATTTGAAATGCCTCAAGTGTAAGAGCTTTGTTTGTCTTTAGTAAAAATTTAACTAGTAGTGGTTATTTACATGGGTGGTTTGAGTAAGGTGAATATACAGTTATATTTAGTCATATACAGTCATATATAGTCAGTCATATGTAGTCATGTATAGTCATGACTACATATAACTATACATGACTATAATACTTGTAGTACACCATAGTCATTTGTATCGATTTTAGTACAATAAATTTATCACAAAAAAAAAAAATCATGGTTTTTTGTATTTTTCATGTAATGTAATTTGAATTTTGCAGGTATTTTTTGAGTTCACCAAAGTATCTTTTGTACAACCATCATCGAATTTTGCAGTTATTTTTTGAGTTTTGGTTTTAATATTTTTTCTTTTTTTTTTTTCGTGTGAAGCCGTGAGTTTAATTTTAGGAGTCGACTTGTACATAAAACGCGATTGTTGTGGCAAGAAATATAAAAAAAAAACAACTTGAAACTTGTTCCTGGTGGTGGTGCGACAAAACTGACTGTTCATCCATTGAAGGCATAGAAAAGGTAATGAATTTTAATGTGCTTCTTAATATAGTGAATCACTGTTTATTGGTCCTCAAATGATTTGTTTACTTTTTTTTTATACTTGGGAGTATATGTAGATTCGTGATGAGAATATTTTGTGGGTAATATGATATTGATATTTTATTTATCGAGAATGAAATAGGTGACTACTTTACGTGTGTTTCAACTATTATTTTATCTATGGTGTTCCACTTCAACTTGCTTTGATCTTTGACCTTTGGTTATACGAAGAATAATGACTAACATACTCTGTTTGTAATTTGATTTTGATAATATAAGCTGTCTCGTATCACCTGGAGAACAAAGTCAGGTACTTGAAGGGACAAATAAAGTCACATACATGTATATAGTCACATGTGGTCATATATATGTAGTCATATATAGTCATGTGTAGTAACATACAGTAATATATGGTGTAGTCACATATAGTAATATATAGTTACGTGTAGTAACACACAGTAATATATGATGTTGTCACATGTAGTAATATATAGTTATATATAAACTATGTAGTCATGTAGTCATATGTAGTCATGTATGAGTTATGTGGGGAGTATCTACGTATACCAGTAGGTGATAGTGCGTGTGTGCACATTTAAATTTGAAGCAAAATTCGTTGTTTGTTTTAACTCTTTTTTTTTCACAGGTCTTGGTGTTTGAACTACTATGTAGTAAGTTTTTGCAGAGTGGATTGTGTTCGTTGTTCAAAACAAGCGGTTATCGTGTTGACAAGTGCGATTTGAGTCAAATTTAGTCGTATAGATAACTGTAGTCATGTATAGTTCCATGTAGTTATATATATTTATATACAAGCTATGTGGTTTTTCTGATGTATAGTGATCTTGATGATTGTTTTTTTTTTTCACTTTTTTATTAGGCATTAAATTATTTATAATATCAAGAATCAAATTTTGAATTTTTTTATTGGTATAGATGATTTTTTATATATATAATCAACGGTTTTTATAATCGATTGACCATAACTTTGGGATAAAAAATAGTACATGGCTATATATAACTATACATGATTGTGGTATACTATAGTCATGTGTGGTCAATTTTAGTACAGTAAATTCAAAATTAAAAAAAAAATTAAAAAATTAAAAATTAAAAAAAAATTAAAAAATTAAAAAAAATTAAAAAAAGAAAATTAAAAAAAATTAAAAATTAAAAATTAAAAATAATTAAAAAATTAAAAATTAAAAAATTAAAAAAATTAAAAAAATACAAAAAGAGGGTACGTATAAAAAAATAATAATAAAATAAAAATTTATAATTTTTTATTAAAAAATCTGAAAAAATGATAATGCATGTCTAAAAATGTGGAGTGCAGTTAGCTATAATGCTGAATGCAGTTGGAAAAGTTGAATGCAATTGGTTAAAATTTATAAATAAGGGCACAATAGTACTTTTGTCTCTCCAGGGGTGTATCTCAAAGAAAGAATTTTAGGGGTGGACTTATCCCTATATATTTTCCATTCTAGGGGTGTATATCAAATGGCCCCACACAATAATGTTATTGTCAACCACATCAATAATATTATTTTTTGGGTTTTGTTTGTTTTGTTTGAGTTGTTGATGGAGTAATGTAATATATTACTACTACTATTGTAATATTACAGTAAACACAATAATATTATTGTGGTTGATGGTAATATTACTGTTGTTACAGTAATATTACTGTTGTTACAGTAATATTACTGTCAACCACATCAATATTAATTTGTTTGGCCTTTTATTATGTTTACCATTGAACCGTCAACATATTAATATTACTCTATTACAATAATAATGACTTTTATTTTGTTAATATTATTGTGTTAGAGATTAATATAATAATATTACTGTGTTAAATTGTAGTATAGTTAATATTACTATGATTAAATTTAGAAACATATTCAATAGTGTTAGAGAATATTATATTATAGAACTCTTGTAATACTAGGATTCTAGTATGATTGAGTTACCTAGATTAGTTAGGATTTAGTTACCTAGTCAAACTCTATTACCTTGCAATATTTCTCTATATATATTCCATGTAATCAACCCATAACATAATGGGGGTTTTTATTCTATTACGTATTATTATTTCTCTCTTTCTCCTATTCTATTCTTCCTATATGGTATCAGAGCACCAGGTTTAGGTGTTTTAACCTAGCCGCCTTTCTTCTCCATGGCGGTGACCACCCAAATTTCTCCTTCCCCCGGTGGTGGTACTCTAATATTTTTTTCGTTTTTTTCTATCTTTTACATGAACACCACCTGAATTTTCTCCCTTCCCCGGTGGTTCTCTATCTTTTCCGTTCTTCTTCTCCATGGCCTAAAACCTAGCCGCCGCTCTCTTCTTCTCCATGGTCGGCGACCACTAAACCAATTATCTCCCTCCCGGTGGTGGTAATTTATATTATTTTCCGACATCTTTTTCTTCCTAGTCGGTTATTCTCAAATCTCTTTATTCTCTATATCCTTCTTTTCATTATTTTTCTCCCTCCTCTCTCTTATCTTCTCTCTATCTCGATAACAAAAAAAAAAAAAAAGAGAGGTTGCTTATTTTTCACTCACCCGTTTATTATTATTATTATTTTTTTATCAATTGGACAGATATTTCCACAGAGGAATTCTCTAGCATTGTGTTTCGCCTTTTCTGTCCAGTCTTCACTTTTGGAGTATATTCGTTCCGACTGCGGGAACGTGTTAGCAAGTGATTGTCCAGTCTTCACGTTCGTCACGTTTCGACTGCGAGGGTGTGTTAGAGAATATTATATTATAGAACTCTTGTAATATTAGGATTCTAGTATGATTGAGTTACCTAGATTAGTTAGGATTTAGTTACCTAGTCAAACTCTATTACCTTGCAATATTTCTCTATATATATATTCCATGTAATCAACCCATAATATAATGGGGGTTTCTATTATATTACGTATTATTATTTCTCTCTTTCTCCTATTCTATTCTTCCTATAAATAGTTTTGAAATATCTGGGTATGGCAAGAAGTATGGGCCGAACTAGGAAATAGATTTTCAGCTATCTCCTATAACCATTATAGGGCTTGGTTTGGTTTATGGGGTTCTGGAACCGAAAATCAATGAATTGGTTATCATGGTCGAAATTGTGAAAAAAAATGAAAAGAAAAAAAAAGTCAAAAGATATTGGTGTGATGGGTTTTCGAGACTTGTTTAACTTTACTAGGGCGTTATTTAATCCTTACTAGCTAAACACCCTTGGCAGATTTTAACTTGTCCGGATCTCCTTTTGTCACGGTTACTCAAGGCAAGATATTTCCCAAATGAATATCTTTGGATGGCGGCGGTAGGCACTAGGCCCTCCGCGACTTGATGCAGTTTACATAAGGTGCGGTCAGCTCTTCGATATGGGGCTAGGATGAGCTGGGGCGGACCCAAGGTATGTCTTTGTTGGGGGGGGGGGGGGGGGGGGGGGGCCCCCAAAACCCCCCTTTAGAAATTTTTTTTACCCCCTTTTTATTATTTGTTTAAAAAATGGGGGTATTTATCTTTTAATTTAAACCCTTT
>NW_012192922.1:632373-645781 GCF_000504015.1 Erythranthe guttata
GGCAATCAAACATCCCAAACCACCTAGGTCTGATTAGTGGCAATTCAATATTGGAAGAAGTGGGCATTCATGTTGGAAGAAGTGGGCATTCATGTTGGAATAAGTGGAGATTGAATGTTGGAATAAATGGATATTTGAAGCACCATTGTCTAGATGTATAGACAATTGTCTTTTGATTTTCCTAAGTATTAAATTAGAATTAAAAGAGTTGTTAGTCTATGAGTTATTTTGTAATTGATTAGTAGATTAATGTACTACTCACTATAAATATGGAGTGCTAGAGATCATTGTAAGCAAGACAAAAAAAACAAAAAGAGAAGTAATTTTTCCATCCACAAAACACTAGTCTTTTACTTTCTATACTCAAAAATATTAATTTTTCAAGTCTTCACAAAAATCACTAAAATCCAAATTCGGGATTAATCATTTTTATCTTATCCTGGTGCCTACAAATTGGCATCAAAGCCATCTTAAAAATGTCCACCAACCTTGCTTCTCTTATCCCTCGTTTCAATGGAGAAAAATCCGAATATTGGAGTAATCTTATGAAGCTTTGTCTTGAATCTCAAGACATTTGGAGCGTTGTTGAAGACGGTGTTTCAGACTCCCGAAAATGAGGATCAATTGACGAATGCACAAAGGCAAACTTTGAGAACCGAAAGGCAAAAAGATCGAAAAGCTCTTTTCCAAATATATCAAGCCATCGAAGTTCCCGTCTATGAAAGACTAACCAAGGCAAGTAGTTCTATGGATGCATGGGAAATTCTACAAACAACCTATGCCGGGAAAATGAAGTAAAGAAGGTTCGTTTGCAATCTTTGAGGGCTGAATTCGAAAAATTGGAGATGAAAGAAAACGAAAAAATTGTTGAATATTTTACAAGAATCACCTCTCTTGTAAATCAAATGGCGACAAATGGCGAAGTCATGGAAATCCAAAGGGTTGTCGAAAAAATTATGCGAAGCTTGCCGGTGAAATTTGATCATGTTGTTGTGGCTATCGAAGAGTCACAAGATCTTTCATCAATGGCGTTGGAGAGTCTACAAGGATGATTGGAGGCGCACAAAGCAAGGATTCTTCAAAGAAGTCCTCAAATTTCTTCTTCGGATCAAGCATTAAAATCCCAAGTTACATTCACGGGAGGCCGTGGCTCGTTCCGTGGTCGTGGCCAAATAAGAGGAGGAAGAAACTCTTACAACAATTAGCGTGGACAAGCCAAATCAAATGATGAGGCGAAAGAAGAGGAGAGATATTTTCCGAACAATTTTCAAAGAGGAAGAGGCCGAGGACGAGGATAATATAAAGGTACAAGGCCTTACGTTGAGTGTCATTATTGTCATAAACCGGGACACAAAATCAATGATTGTTTGGAAAAATATCCAGAAAAAAGGCAAGAAGTTGGTTATTTGCATGAAAATATGGAGACTTTATTGATTGCATCTAACGGTAGCTTTGAAAATACTTGGTATTTGGATAGTGGTGCGAGCAAGCACATGACGGGGAATAAAAAATTATTCTCAAATCTTGTCGAAGCTAGCCATGGGACAGTTACGCTTGGAGATGGATACACCTACGCATTAGAAGGTGTTGGAGAAATTGTCTTCAAAACAAAATCCGGAAAAATCGAAACAATGTCCGAGGTTTACTATGTACCTAACTTGGCAAGTAATTTGCTAAGTGTTGGTCACTTGATGAAGAAAAGTTTCAACATATTTTTCGACGACTTCACTTGCGTTTTGAAAAAGAAGGATCAACACATTGCAAATATCGGTATGACCGGAAATAATATTTTTCCGATCAAACTTGATAATTTTGAAGCCTCTTGCCATTTAACTATGAAGGACGACGTTTCAAAGTTGTGGCATGACCGGTTCGGGCATCTTAATTTCCAAAGTTTGAATGAGTTATCAAACAAGGAAATTGTTCAAGGATTGCCGAACATTAAAGCCATGGACGAAATTTGTGAAGAATGCCAATTGGGGAAGCAACACCGAGTGTCATTTCCTTCCAAGTCAAATTGGAAATCAAAGTCACCATTGGAGCTCATTCATAGTGACCTTTGTGGACCATTTCAAGTTCCCTCTATCGGTGGTAATCTGTATTTCTTGTTATTTATTGATGATTTTACAAGAAAAGTTTGGGCTTATTTTGTGAAAGAAAAATCCGAAACTCTTTCATGTTTCAAAGATTTTAAAATCCAAGTTGAGAAATTTTCCGGTTTCAAAATAAAAAATTTGAGGAGTGATCGTGGTGGAGAATATTTATCTTCTTTATTTGAAGAATTTTGTCGAATCCATGGGATTAGACATGAATTGATGGCCCGGTATACACCAGAAACAAAATGGCGTGGCGGAGCGAAAAAATCGAACAATCATGGATATGGTTCGGTGTATGTTGAAAAAGAAGAATATTCCATCGGAGTTTTGGGCTGAAGCGGTCGCTTGTGCGGTTTATTTGATCAACCGATCACCGACGAAGAGCTTGGAGAATTCTACTCCAAATGAGGTGTGGTATGGTAAGAAGCCAAATGTTAGCCATCTTAAAACATTTGGTTGTCTTGCATATTCACATATTCCAAATGCTATGAGGACCAAGCTTGACGATAAAGCCGAAAAATGCATTTTCATTGGGTATTGTGAGAGGTCAAAAGCTTACAAGCTTTACAATTCTCAAACGAAAAAAATTGTGATAAGTCGGGATGTTCGTTTTGATGAAAAGTCCTCTTATGATTTTTCAAAAAATTCAGAATCATTAACTTGGCCGACCCTTGGAGACGAAGAAGGTTATTCTCAAGCAATGCAACCAAATGATGGTGAAAATGAATCTCCACAAAATTCACCATCACCCCCGCCAAGAAAAACGAGGAGTTTGAGAGAACTCTATGATGAAACGGAGGAGGTGAATGCAACAAATCCTATTTTCTTTGCATTCTTTGCCGGGGAGGATCCAATCTCTTTTGAAGAAGCCTCTAAAGAAGAAAAGTGGAATCAACCGATGAAAGAAGAGATCAAGGCAATTGAAAAAAATGAAACTTGGAAGCTCACACCTTTACCTTCACACAAATCTCCTATTGGTGTGAAATGGGTGTTCAAAACAAAAAACCAATCTTGATGGTTCCATCAACAAATACAAGGCGATGCTTGTTGCAAAAGGATACAAGAAAAAAGAAGGAGAAGACTTCAATGAGGTATTTGCTCCCGTTTCAAGACTTGATACAATTCATTTAATTATCTCTCTTGTGGAAATTTTCATGAAGCCACTTGGAGGTCCCGTTTTTTCGAAAAATGTGGAAGGTTTGGGAGTCAAAAGCAAATTCAATTTACGGGAGGCAATGTTGGAATAAATTGAATTAATGTGAATTCAATATTGGAATTAGTGGCAATTCAATGCTGGAAGAAGTGGGCATTCAAGCTGGAAGAAGTGGGCATTCATGTTGGAATAAGTGGAGATTGAATGTTGGAATAAATGGATATTTGAAGCACCATTGTCTATGAAAGAATTTATGGTCCCGAATTCGTTTAATACAGATGTGTTGTCCAAAGTGTTATGACACTTGAACAAACATACAGCGGAAATATAAAGACAAAACAACAATACTCAGAATTTAAAAATGTTCACAAGTAAAGACTTGTGAACTTGCCCTTTACAGGACGGAAAAATATATTAAAATCAGTATTCCAAGAATACAAACAGAAGAGGTGCGAAAACTTCTTCCTTATGAATGAATCTTTTTCAAGATCATTCTTACAATCAAATCTAGATACTAAAAGAAAAATATTAAAAATTCTAGATTTCAAAGAATGTACTCATAAGGAGTACGTAAAAACAGATCCTAGAAAACACTCTAAAGTTCTCGAGATTAAAACTTCAGCTCTCTTTTTGTTCTCTCGAAATCTGTACTAATCTTGAGTCTTGAGTTTGGTATTTATAGACTTGCCAAGCTTCCACTTCTCAGCCCATGATCTGCAAGAAAACCAACCACAAGAGCACTCAAGATAATGGGTTAGTGGGTTAGTTAGGAAGTTAAGATAAATTCCAGAATTAAATCCACTAAGCACTACTTAACCCACTAACTAAGATTTAGTTTAGAGTTTAAGAAAAGTTAAAAACACATTGTGAAATTAATTCACGTGTTTCAAACTCCCCCTTTTTAACTTTCTGATCAAAACTAAATCGTAGTCAAAGACTCCCCCTGAGATATTGCTTGAACTCCCCCTGAATTTGATAACATTTGAAAAACATAGAAAAAATAAATTAAAACCAAATTCAGCAAGATAGTCCAACAAAAGAAATAACCAAAGTGCAGTCCTAAACAAAAGTTCAGAGGGAAAATAAACAAAACACAAACAAAAACAGAATATTGTTCATGAAAACAATCTAAAGTAAAATATCCAGAGTCTCCAAGGTCTCCTCAGTATCAGCTGCTGCTCCTCCATCACTAGATCCACTGCTTTCTTCTGCTCCTTGAGCTTCACCCTCTTTCTTTGCTTCCTCTTCATTAACTCCTTGCTCTCTACCTCTAGCATCCAAAGAGTGAGATGTTCCTGCTTCAGCTTCATGACCTTTTTCTCCCCTTTTTTGATCAGAAAGAGCCTTCTGAATCATCTCCACCATGGACTGATGATAGGTAATCTGAGCTAGAGAATGAGTAAGCTGCTGCAATAGAAGATCTCTAGGAACAGACACAAGGAGGTTAGAAGTGTTGTCAACATGAGGTGCAACACCCTCAGTACCAATGTTATTTTGACCTGATTCAGTTGAGAGAAAATTATCTCCATTCCAGGGAAGATCTTGAACATGAGGAGCTCTCAGAAAATTTTGAGAAACAGTGATCATGCCTTGTGGAGTGTGAATATATTCTGAGTCATCTTGGCCCAAATTTTGAGAGAGTAAAATGGAGTAGATGAGAGAAGGATAGGGAAGATGAGTGGAGGGTGAAATTTTCTGGGCAAGATGACCAATAGTATCAAATAACAGTTTACCAAAATCCACTGGTAATCCCATCCCCAATTTGTACATGAGTACAGCATGAGGTTTAGTTACCACAGAGACATTTTTGGATGGAATCCAATTCATCACTGTGAGTCTAAATAAGACAGAGTAAAAGGCAGTGAGTTGAGACACTTGAAATTTTCTTGGGTGTGCAGGCCAACTTCTTAAACGGTTTCCAGCAATAACTTTGCAAATCTCAGTAAAATCACCATAATTATCCTCATCAATCACAGTAGGAGTTTGTAAATGAGAGTTGATAATTTTGGGAGAAAAAGAAAAGATGGCATTGCGCACAAAAACTTTGCCAAAGTTTGGAGAGTTTTTCTTTAAAAAGGAGGTTTGCAAATTGGCATAAAATTCCTTCACAACCAAGGGATCATAAGAGCAGGCAATCTCAACTAGGTTAAGGATTTTTCTTTGGTGAAGAAAAGCAGTTATCCTATGCCTATCAAATTCTTCCTTAGAAATTTTCTTTTCCTCAATGAATTGACAATTCATGACTTGAGGACTCAACAGTGAATCAGATTCAAAATAAAAATGAGGACTGAAGGCATTGGTTACCTCAAAAGGGGTTGAAAAATTCTTCCCATCCAAGTCTGGTTCTTCTTTTTCTGAGGAGTCATCATCTTCTGAATCTTCAAGCTCATCAGGGACATATGCTGGTTCAGGTGATGCAGCAAGTGGAGCAACACCTTCTTCCTGCTGAGAAGAGTCTTCAGAGGATTCACTGTCAGAATCAGAGGAGGGTAATTTTTTGCGAAAAGCAGCTAGAGGAACCTCCCAGCTGTCATCACTTTTCTCTGGTTCTTCAGCCTGAGGAGGAGTTGCATCTGCTTGAACTGCTGCTTCTGCCAGGGTTTCCAGAGGATCTCCATGAGGTGCTGATGGAGTTTCTTCTGTAGTGGTGAAATCTTGAGCATCCACAGATGGAATGTCTACATGCTCTGCTGATGACATTCCAGAAAAATCAGGCATTTCTTCATCCTAATAAGGGGCAGCATCCTCAGCAGCATTCTGAGGAACATTTGCTGATGCATCTTCTGGAGCATGTGCAGCAACACTGTTAAGTGTATATTTATACACTTAATTGTACCTTTTAATTGGAGCTTTTGATGTGTTTTTACGATAATTGGTGCTTAATTTGGTTATTATTTGTATTTAAGGGACAAATTGAAGAATTGGAAAAGTATGGGGTCAAAACTGCAATTTTGGAGAAAATATGGGCCAAAAGTGAAAAAATCAAAATTCTGAAGATTTAAAGCTCGGACCCCCGTCCCAGTTTTAGTGCAAATCGTGGGACCCCCGTCCGAGACTCCGAAATTGCGCAGAAAAGGGATTTTAATTGCACAAGGAAACTGCCTTCTTCCCCAAGTTCTTCACCCTATATAAGACCAAGTCAGGCACACAATTGGGGGTCTTCTTTTCGATCTTTTACCTTTTATTTTTATTTGGAGTTTTTATCTTTTCTACACGCAATCGAGGAGCAAGAGAACGAAGACGAAGACTTGACGAATCTTCATCCTAGTTTCCCTTTTCCTTTTCTTTTCTGATTTTTATGAATTTCCGTATTTTTATTATGCTTTTCGTTACGAACATGAGTAGCTAAGTTTTTATTCTAGGATTTTATTGGAACCCTATGTGGTGATTCGAACCTCTTATTCGACTTTTATGCAAGTTTAATTTTTCGATTATTTCTTCTATCTTGATCTTATTTAGTGCATGAGCGTAGCTAACTTATGTTGCTATTTGTTATTGTTAGAATTGATTGACAGATCGTTTTAATAATTAGAACAGGGATAGAAGAGCCTTCGAGTAGTTTTTCACCGAATGCGTGTGTTGATTGCATGTATTATCGTAGACATACAGATAATACCTTAGGTAGCCGTTTGCGAGACTTGTTATTTAATGCTTTATTTATATTAGGTTTGCATAGGCATATAGTGAATCTTTTATGAATAATAGGTTTATAGCGCAGCGACAGCTGGTTATGAATAATTTCGTGTCTTGGGTTAATAATCGGGAATCGTAACTTGCATAATAGGAGATTAGTTGGGTGAAGAATTATCGCATAGGGGGAAGATAAAATCCTAGATCCGTTTATTATTGATATTTTCTCGTGATTACTTGCTTTCTCAATTAGTTTAATTTATTTAGTTAATTAATTTGACAACCCTGCGTAGGCTGGATAAAAATAACAATTGTGAGAATTTGGTACTTAGGATTAAATAATTTGCGTATTCCCTGTGGGATCGACATCCGACTCTCACGAGTCTACTTTACTACTTGTTTGCGATACGTACACTTGCGTGTTGGTATTTAGCACCCAACAAGTTTTTGGCGCCGTTGCCGGGGAATACGGCTAAATTATTTATTTATCCTAATATTAAATTTGAGCAATTTTTCTTACTTCAGCCATTTTTTTTTTATTTGTTTAATTATTTTATTTTTATTTTGTAGGTACTTTTTATGCGAAGAGGACACGATACGAGCTTGCTACCTCTCGATCCCGAAATTGAGCGAACGTTTAGGCAAGCCAGGAGAAATCAAAGGTTAGCTCAAAACGCTCCCGCAACAATGGAAGAAGAGATTAACCGTGGGGAAGGTGACCAAAGGCGCCCACCGAATGCGGCAGGAGAAATCGTCAACGAGCAAAACCAACGCCAGCTAATTAATCCACCACCTCGTCAACGAGCCTTGCATGAGTACACCGTTCCGACACTAAATGGGTTTCAATCAAGTATCCAGCAGCCCCCCATTGAAGCCAACAATTTCGAAATTCGAGCGGGACTCCTCACTATGCTCCAAAACAATGGTTTATTCAGCGGATTGGCTCATGAAGATCCACATCTCCACTTGGTCAATTTTCTCGAGACGTGTGATTCGCACAAAATGAACGGAGTATCACCCGAAGCACTGCAACTCCGCCTGTTCAAGCATTCCTTACAAGGCGCAGCCCGAGAATGGTTACAAACTCGCGCACCGCATTCCATCTCGTCTTGGGCCCAACTAGCACAACTTTTCATGAACACATACAACTCCCCAACAAAAACTGAGAGAATCCGGAGAGAAATTCAAAATTTCATACAAGAAGCCGGTGAAGCACTATTCGAGACGTGGGAGCGGTTCAAACAGCTAGTAAGGAGGTGCCCGAATCACGGACTTCAAGAGTGGCGCCAACTGCAAATATTTTACGATGGGCTGCAAGACAACTCAAGGACAGTGCTCGACTCTGCAGCTGGAGGTATGTTCATGAGTTTGACCTATGACGAAGCATACGAACTTTTGGAGCGAATCGCCAGAAATAAATACATGCGGGCATCGGATCGGTCAAACAGCGGAGCCGTTAAAACGGGTGGAATTTTGGAGTTAGACGGGGTCACTGCAATCACGGCCCAGTTAGAAAAACTATCGAAGCAAGTAGCGGCTTTGCAGACTCAGCAAGTCCACACAGTCCAAGTTCCCGACCAACGCATAGAAGAAACGGAGTCTCTGAATTATGTGCATGACACCAACCGTCAACAGTGGAACCCGTACTCCAACACGTACAACCCCGGATGGAAGGATCACCCTAACTTTGGGTGGGGAGGAAATCAGCAAGGACCAAGGCAAACACCACCTCAAGGTCAACCGCCTAATTATTCACGACCAGCGCCCGGCTTCCAAAATCCGCCTCAAGCTCAACCTCAAGGCGGAGATCTCGCAAACATCTTGGCACAGTTCATGACAACCACCCAAGCCTCCATCCGAAACTTGGAAACACAGATGGGTCAACTTGCAACCCAACTAACAGCGAGGCCATCGGGAGCACTGCCATCAAACACGGAAGATCCTCGGAAGAACAACATCGAGCAGTGCAACGCTGTAAGTTTAAGGAACGGGAGACAATTGGAGGAGGCCCCACGAAAGGAGAAGCAAAACACAGTAATTGAGGAGCCGAATGTGATTTGGAAAAAGGAAGCAACTCGTAAAGAACCACCATCACCCACAGTGAACTCGCGAGTCCCTCAAGTCCCATATCCTCAAAAGCTTAAAAAGAAGAAGCTCGATGCCGAACACCAAGGATTCTTGGACAAGCTGAAGGAAATCCACATCAACATTCCGTTTATCGAAGCCATTCAAAAGATGCCAAAGTGGGTGAAATTCCTCAAGGAGCTCGTGACAAAGAGGAATAAATTGCAAGGGAACGAGATCATCCAACTCACGGAGCAATGCAGTGAAATTCTTGTACGGCCTCTTCCACAAAAACTTGGCGATCCAGGTAAGTTCACTATCCCTTGCACTATTGGAGGTAGAAATTTTAGGTCACTCATTGATTTAGGTGCTAGCATTAACCTTATGCCTTATTCCATTTACAAAAATCTTGGGTTAGGTGAGATTGAACCAACGGCTATAACTCTTCAATTAGCCGATAGGTCTTTAGTTTACCCAAAAGGTATTTTAGAGAATGTGCTAGTAAAAGTGAACAAATTTATCTTCCCTGTTGATTTCGTTATACTTGATATAGATGAAGATAGGGAAATACCTCTTATTTTAGGAAGACCGTTTTTAGCCACATCGAAAACTCTAATTGATTGTGCTAGTGGTGATCTTTCAATGACAGTGCATGATCAAACGGTTAAATTTAACGTTTTTAGCGCTAATAAAAATCCATGTGATGACAATGATTGTTATGCTATTGATCTTGTGGATTTTACAAATCATGAAGATTTTGACGTTTTGATCTTAGACCATGGGAAAGGATCTTTGAGTGCAGGAGATGGTGGCGGAAAAGATAGTCGGACGGAGCAAGTTTATTGTGCGAGCTCAATTTCAACTCCGCCGAGAGACAGTCAAAAGAGTTGGGGTGATAACAATGATGAACGTGCAAGGTGGATGTGGCCACCTAAAGAACCAAACGAGCATTATTGGGGAGAGGAATTCAATCGCCAAGTGACTTCGGTCACGTTAGCTTGAACAAAGAAGCAAACAAAGTCCGGCTGAAGACTTTAAACTTAGCGCTTCTTGGGAGGCAACCCAAGCTTTATTGTTTTTCGTAGTTTTCTTTAATTTTTCGTTTCGTTTTATAAATCATAAGCATGCATTCTAATTTATTTATTTGAATTTTAACTTTTCAGGGTCGAAAACATGATCGGGGAATCCAGACGACCGTCCGCAAAAAAAAAAAAAAAAAAAAAAAAAAAAAAAAAATTTGCAGCACTGCATTTGAGACGGCCGTCCCAAAATATGCCTATTTTGTGGGACGGCCGTCCCACAACCAGGAAGAAAAAAAAAATTCGGACGGCCGTCCGAAAATCAGCACAAAAACCGGGACGGCCGTCCGACGATTTTTAGGGCGTTTTAACTTTCAAAAATTAGATTCTTTTCCCCATTATTTCCTAAACCTTCCTCTTTCCTTCTATCAAACTCCCACACACAAATCGAGGCTAGAGAATCGAACCAAATTCTCCAAAATCTACTCATTCAAGGCACGCCCACAAGGTGTTCGACAAATTGCTCCAACCAAGTTTGGGGGTCGATTCTCGTCTAATTTTTACCGGCACCCAATCTTGAGCCCGTACCCGAGCTTTCCGATGAGGACGAGCGTGAGAGAGTGAGGGAGGAGCACCCCGATCACACCGACTCCGAATAAATCAGGTGTTTTCTATCCTTAAAACTTTGTGCTAATTTCGTTGAGGGCAACGGAAATTTTAAGTTTGGGGGTGAGAAACATGTTTTTGTGCTTATTTGTTTTAGTTTGCATGCATTAGGTCTTATTCGTTTTTATTGTTTTTCTCGTTTTTTTCGGAATAAAAAAAAAAAAAAAAAAAAAAAAAAAATTGTTTGAGTCGAATGCATCGATGATTTATGATGATGGGAGATGGTCAATGTTTGATGATGAAATTTCTTGCTTTATGTGATAAGGAATGAGTATTTGTTTAGCTTTCGATTCAACGGAACGTAGAAGTGAATTATTGCTAGTAATCACACCTTATGCATTGCTTTGGTTGAATGTTTTGCATTTTAAATTTGGAATTTATTTGTGCTCAATCATGCTTTGTTCGGTTTTAAATCCCACCTTAAGACATTTATGATACGAAGTGTTGGGTAGTAAGCGATTTGCGATGTGATTTGGGCCATCTTTGAACCGTTTGAGCCTTTCAAGCCTACCTTTAAATTTTTATCCTTAGAACCTTGATTTGAGCCTCGGTGAGAAAAGGTGTTCTTTCTTTAAGCCAATATGTGGAAGGTAGAAAAGTGGAGATTTTTGAATAATTATCCCTTAAAAAAAAAAAAGTTAGGTATATATGCGCATCTTCATATATATCTAATATTCTAAATTTCTTCGATTTAAAAAAAAAAAAAAAAAAAAAGGAAAAAAAAGAAGAAGAAGAATAGATTAGAAGGGAGAAATAAGGACTAGTTGTTGAATTGTGTTGAAAACTCGATCCATTGCCTCAAGGGCAAAAGTGTTGACGTGTGAATTTTGGAGAATCGAGTTTATTAAAGTCCCTAGAGGTGAATTTATTGTTTCAAACGCCTAGCTTTCAAATTTTGGCATAATCACCTCAATTCAAGAAAATTAGCCACACATTCCCATATTACCTACCTCGGACCAAAGAGCCTAACAATTGAAAGCCACAAAGCCCCAATGATCCCAATAGCTTATTGTTCAATATTAGTTGAGTAAAATAATTTGGTGAGTATTTGGAGTCATATATATGCATGTAAGTATAAATTCTGTCTATCTTTAACTTGCAAATATTGGATACTTGAAGCAATTGTATGATTTGTGATTGTTGGTAATGGTGAGTGACTAAGTACCGTTGAATGTTAAACTTGCGAATACCTAGGAATTATCATCATAATTGCAAGTTCTGAAAACGCTAAGTTGACCCATCGATCTATGTAATGAGATGTATGGTTTTGTTTTGTGCTATTAATTTGATGTTACTTGAGGACAAGCAAAAGTTCAAGTTTGGGGGTGTGTTAAGTGTATATTTATACACTTAATTGTACCTTTTAATTGGAGCTTTTGATGTGTTTTTACGATAATTGGTGCTTAATTTGGTTATTATTTGTATTTAAGGGACAAATTGAAGAATTGGAAAAGTATGGGGTCAAAACTGCAATTTTGGAGAAAATATGGGCCAAAAGTGAAAAAATCAAAATTCTGAAGATTTAAAGCTCGGACCCCCGTCCCAGTTTTAGTGCAAATCGTGGGACCCCCGTCCGAGACTCCGAAATTGCGCAGAAAAGGGATTTTAATTGCACAAGGAAACTGCCTTCTTCCCCAAGTTCTTCACCCTATATAAGACCAAGTCAGGCACACAATTGGGGGTCTTCTTTTCGATCTTTTACCTTTTATTTTTATTTGGAGTTTTTATCTTTTCTACACGCAATCGAGGAGCAAGAGAACGAAGACGAAGACTTGACGAATCTTCATCCTAGTTTCCCTTTTCCTTTTCTTTTCTGATTTTTATGAATTTCCGTATTTTTATTATGCTTTTCGTTACAAACATGAGTAGCTAAGTTTTTATTCTAGGATTTTATTGGAACCCTATGTGGTGATTCGAACCTATTTTTCTACTTTTATGCAAGTTTAATTCTTCGATTATTTCTTCGATCTTGATCGTATTTAGTGCATGAGCGTAGCTAACTTATGTTGCTATTTGTTATTGTTAGAATTGATTGACAGATCGTTTTAATAATTAGAACAGGGATAGGAGAGCCTTCGAGTAGTTTTTCACCGAATGCGTGTGTTGATTGCATGTATTATCGTAGACATACAGATAATACCTTAGGTAGCCGTTTACGAGACTTGTTATTTAATGCTTTATTTATACTAGGTTTGCATAGACATATAGTGAATCTTTTATGAATAATAGGTTTATAGCGCAGCGACAGCTGGTTATGAATAATTTCGTGTCTTGGGTTAATAATCGGGAATCGTAACTTGCATGATAGGAGATTAATCGGGTGAAGAATTATCGCATAGGGGGAAGATAAAATCCTAGATCCGTTTTATATTGATATTTTCTCGTGTTTAATTGCTTTCTTAATTAGTTTAATTTATTTAGTTAATTAAATTGACAACCTTGCGTAGGCTGGATAAAAATAACAATTGTTAGAATTTGGTACTTAGGATTAAATAATTTGCGTATTCCCTGTGGGATCGACATCCGACTCTCACGAGTCTACTTTACTACTTGTTTGCGATACGTGCACTTGCGTGTGGGTATTTAGCACCCAACAATAACATTACGTAGTTTACATATAATTTCAAGTTCACCTCAGCTAACAAAGTAAAATCCTAAGTTATTATTTTCTATTTGTTTATGTAGCTTACAAGCTAAATAATAATTTAAAAGTACAAAATAAGAAATAAAAATACCTTCAAGAATAAAAACCACTTAAAAAATTAAGATATCGTGATTTA
>NW_012192922.1:659906-673510 GCF_000504015.1 Erythranthe guttata
ACACACACACACACACACACACACACACACACACACACACACACACACATACACATATATATATATATATCACATACATATATATATATATATATATATATATATATATATATATATATATATATATATATGTGTGTGTGTGTGTGTGTGTGTGTGTGTGTGTGTTTATGAACCTTCCGGTACTAGCAAAGCTGGTGAGTCGGCCGGTGGGCGAGAACATGATGAGGGCAACATCGGTATCGCATAAAACGGAGAGCTCGTTGGCCTTTTTGACGATGCCATCTTTGCGCTTAGCGTACGTTACTTGACGGGAGGTCGGGTTCTCGATCCGCCTCATCGCAAGCTTTTTCCGACCCATGAGAGAAGGCTGAATTATATTAATCAATATGTGAAGAAGAAAATGATAAGAGAAGACTAAAGAATTTGGAATAAGTGGGGATATAGATATTATGACCTTTTTACCTTGTAAATAAAAGAGTCAACTAGTAATTTAATGTTGAACCAAGCCACAATATAAATGACTTTTGTCAAGTGTGGATAATCAATTATGGGGAATCTGGTTCTGCAATTGGTATGAGATTTTGATTTGCACAAGTGTTGGTGACTTTGTGAGTATGAATTCAATTACACAATCTCCAAACAAAAATACTAGATGCTCTCTTAACTTTACGCCGCGCAAACACGACAACACGGAAAAGACAAAATCCCGAGACGGATATGGAAAACGATTCATTACGAAAATTTATGACACGTGAGCGTGGAGATCAAATGTGTAAATATAAACAATTTAGGAGTATATTTGTAAATTATATAAATACATGTGTTTTATTTATGTATAAAATGGATTACAATCGCTAATATTCAAAATATTTTCGACGTGTGAAAGGTAAAAATATTTGCTTTAGAAATCGATCGGTTATTTTTCGCTTGGAGTTTTTTTTAGCATAACCAAGTGTAAGATGTTGATTATAATTAGTAGCTACTAGTTCCGAGTTTTTTTCGTTTATATTTCATTATGTGTTGTCGAAGATTAATCTATGAGAAAGGCATTGATGGAAATTGGAAGCGAAGTTCTGAAGAACTGGTTGTGAATTTTTATGAAAGTAGTATTTTTAATAAAATATAGTAGTAATAATACTAAAATTGACAGTAGACTTCTAAAAATTGACACCACAGTTTCGAAAAATTGATAATGAATTTTCGGAAATTAAGTTTTAACAAATTATGACATTGAACTCCTTAAAATTGGTAGTGTACTTCTGAATTGAGTATTTAAAAGAATATGATAACAAACTTATTGGAAGTAATTATGAGAATTGAGTATTTTTTGGTACATTGAACTTCTAAAAATTGGCAGCGAATTTCTGATATTTGGCGGTAAGCCTTTAAATAAATTGAGTATTTTAACAAATTGTGGCGTAGAAATTCGACAAAAAATATGGCAGGGAACGTGTAAAAGTTGAGTATTTTTCTTAACAAGATATGACACTGAACTTCTGAGAATTGACAAAAAACTTTTAAAAATTGGCGATGAACTTCAATATTTGATCGTATGGCCTAGTGCGCCTTTGCACTTGTTCACGGACACGCCCGAACTATTGACAGGACGAGCCCGAACGATTCTAGCTCATAAAACAATATGGGTATATTTTGGATATTTTGGTAGAACAACTTTATTATTTATTATACAAATTTTCAAATAAGAAAAATGATTTTTTCTTCTTTCTTGAGTTAGTTTGTACTTTAACCCTAAAATGTTTATTACACATTTTACGCCTTCTGAAATCACGTGCAATATAAGGTGTTGTAATAAATTTTGGAGGAAAATTGCAACATGAGAGCATTGTGTAATATATGTGGGTGCAAGCAAGTAGACACGGCCAGGGGCTGGGTTTGACCCGGACCCGATCCAAAGATCGCCCCGTTAACCATTGACCCGACAAAGGGGTCGGTTTCGGGTCTCGATTTTTTGGACACGAGACCGATGGGTCTACCCGGTGGGGGGATCCAAGGACCCGAATCGAGTACCCGTCGGGTCCACCCAGATTTTAAGTGAAATAACACAAAATATACTGAGTAGGGGGTTCAAATTCGGGTGACCCGAGTGGTTTAATAGAGTACTAACCACTAAAGCAAAGCAACTTATTGTTATAATAATCCTAACTATCTATATATAATATATAAAGATGATCTATGCCCTCTTTGAATGACATGTGGCAAATTCCTATATCATTTTCTCAAATCGCTTAGTTGGCACGCAATTGATGATGTGTAATACGCAATTGCTTATTAGGCATTTTAATCGTGGTATGTTTTTAAATTCTTTCCTATTTAACATTTGCACATTCATTTACAAATTACAACATATACATATTCTTTTAGAATTTTACATTTTACAAAGTCAAAAAAAAAATATTATTTCACTTAATTAATTTTTCAAAAAACGTAATATGCTTATTTTTTTCATTATTTTGTTTGAATTTGTAATTTAAATAATGATGTCCATAAATTTGTGGTTTGAATATATATATATATATATATATATATATATATATATATAATTCAAAAAATCAGAAAACTCATTTTTTATGTATGAATATTCATTTTTTTATATTATGTATATATTTTCGCATTTTTTTATATTATGCTCATATTTTTGTATTTTTATGTATTTTTTAGTATTAATTCCTTGAGATATATATAATTATAAAATTTCACAAAACTAATTCGAAAAATAATGTTTTTATGTAATGATTTTATTTTTTTTATAAATCCGATAGTATATTTATATTATGCTTTAAATACATTGAATTGAAACAAATTTCTAAGAAATGATAAATCTTAATATATTAATTTTGGGCAAGATATCATACTTTCATTGTTTGATTTGATAAATGTGAAGGATTGAATATCCGAGGGTAGTAAATAATAATATCATAAATCTTGATTTTATTTACCATTTTTAAAAATTATTTCATGAATTTTATATTTTAAAAAGTCAAAAATGTATTATATCACTTAATTAATTTTTCAAAAAACGTAATATCCTGATTGTATTTTTTTCGCATTATTTTATTTAAATGTGTAATTTAAATAATTATGTTAATAAATTTGTGGTTAATATAATATATATTAAATTCTAAAAATATTATCTTTTTTTAATATTTTAAATTTTTTGAAATATATTTTCAGTCTATATTTTTTTTAAATCAGAAAAATCATTTTTTTTATGTATGAATAATCAATTATTTTATATTATGTTTATATTTTCGTATTTTTATGTATTTTTTAGTATTAATCCTTGAAATATATTATGTTTATAGAATTTCACAAAAGTTATTCGAAAACAATGTTTTTATGTAATGATTTGATTTTTTTTGGCCTAAATACAGTATAGGGTTGGTAACACTTACCCCCTTAAAGTTACAAATGTAACACTTACCCCCTTATTAGATAATTTAATGATAAAGCTTTGACTTTGAATGATGTGACATTTTTTCTTCCCAAATTGTGCTTCTAGCTATTATATTGATGCATATATAATAATATATTTTCAATAATATTTCAAAAACTAAATTTTATAAAATATAATAATTATTAAAAAAATATTTTGATTTATGTTTAACTCCACATTTTAATTACTATAGACCCTAATATAAATAAAAATCTCAATTATTTAAAAAATATATAAAATACGTTAAACATTTGAAAGAAAAAAAATATTTTCAAGACTTAACGTCCAATTTTTTTTATAATAATTATTGATTTGGAAATTTATTTCAGTTACTTAAATATAAATTTCAATAAAAAAATATTTAAATATTTAGACGTATAAATTATAATTTCTTATTAACTTTTGAATACATTTTGTGATTCTCAAAGTAAAAAGTGGGATGATTATATTAGAGTCATATACGCATTTAAATAACTATATGAACTATAAAATCATAATTAAAATTCGAATAATTGTTACCTTTTTATTAGCTACAAATGAACACAAAGTAAAACAAAAATTAAACTAAAATTCAATTTTTTTCATTTGGAAATTTACAATATTGAAATAATAAAATTAAGTTTTTGCAAAGTTGCCGAATTTTTTATTATTACATATTCATTATTTATATAATGGCTAGAAGGACAATTTGGGAAGACAAAATGCCACTTCATTCAAAGTCAAAGTTTTACCTTTAAATTCGTTAATGAGGGGATAAGTGTTACATACTTACATTTGTAGCTTTAAGGGGTAAGTGTGACCAACCCTATACTTTAATGGTGCAAACTGTATTTAGCCCCTTTTTTTTTTTTTAAATCCGATAGTATATATAGTATGCTTTAAATATATTAAATTGTAAATGTGAATGATTTAATATGGGAGGGTAATAATATCATAAATCTTGATTTTATTTCCATTTTTTAGTATTCGATTTTGAATCTAATTTCGCTTATATACTAAAATTATTACAAGTAATATTTATTTCCTCATTCACGAAATTTACCTTATTAATATATTTGACACAAGTATAAATTAAATACCCACCTCTTACTTCATTTGTCCCCTCCATCAACATTTGCGGCACTGAGTCGAAACTAAAAATCTTTGTAATCTATTCTTCGAACATTTACTTTTCTTTTTTTGCAGTTTGTTTTTCTCTTTTTTTTTTTCCCCTCAATTTATATTATGTTTATGCATATTTCATTTAACTATTTGCATATTATTATTTATTATAAGCCTATTTACCTATTTGTAGATATATTTATCTAACAAAATATTTTTTTTATTTGTATTTTTTGAAGATGAACTAGAAGATGGATTTTTTGAGATCGACAATGCGAATATAAAATTTGAGAAAATTCGTTTCCTCTAATGAAATCAAAAGGTTGGTAACATGCGTATTAATATTATTATTTTTAATGTATTATATAATGAATATATTATTTACCGTGTTTTTGTTTATCGTTTATTTAATTTGTAGCATATAATTTACGAATTAGAAAACAAAAGTTATTTTTGAATATCAAGGCTGAAGTGCTATTGAAGCGGGGAAGATATATTTGTTCGAGTTCATTTCCTACAAAGAACGTGACCAAAGTGATACATGTTAAAGAAATTATTTAATTAATTGTTTTTTATGTTTTAAATAGATTATATTTTTTTTAAATTTTGTTACGTGAATTTTGTTTAATGTATAAGATCGTTTTATTTCATTTATTTATATGTATTTTTTCTTCTTTTTTGTAATAAAATAATTGAAATCATGTCAAAAATATTATTTATATATTAATTATGACAAGTTCGCATAGAAACAACACTATATACTTAGATCAAATATTTAAGTTTTTGTTTTGACTAATATGCCCTATATTTTTTATGTGATTGAAATAATAAAAACAATTGGTACTATGTTATTAGATTAATAAGTTCAAATAATGAAATTTTAGATGACCTAACTAAACAATTTTCACCAGTAATGCATTTGATACTATATTTGTTTTTCACGTTAGACTTATAACTTCATTGCGATGTTTTAGACATTTGGTTTTTGTTTTTTGTTTTTTTGTTTTTTTTTTTGTTTTTCATATTTTGGATATTATTGTTTGACTGAGTTTGGAATAATTGCTTTCGGATTGTTTTGGGCATATGGTTTTAATAATATTAGAGTTTTTTATTCGGGCATGTTTTGTTAATATCATTAATATCCAGACATTTATCTATTCACGGTAAAGTGATTAAATTAACATTTATTATTGTAGCGTATATATTTTTATACTAACTCACAAACTTTTATACATGCAATGTATTTAAATTTTCTTATTTACATTTTTATAGATTTCACATAACACACTTGACCAACTATTATAACATATTCATAACTAATGTGCACCAATTAAATGAATACGAAGCACACAACGGAATGGAATATTTAAGAGTAACATTCAAAAGCTGTTGATCATAAGCACGGATTGGGCACCGTAACCAATATTAATCAGTGGCTAAGACCCCGTAATAATGTCTGTTAAAAATAAATGATCAAAGTGTCTAATCAAACTTAAGTTTCGATCCATGCCGTCTCGCAAATTTGCTTCAATTTGTTGCCGCATTACTTCCCCTGGCCATGATTTTTAGCAGATTATTATTAAACTCTGGTGTTGCGAGATGAGGTTATGTTCGGGTTTTGTAATATATTTTTTTAAGTCATTTTTTGTTAATTAAGCATGTATTGGTTTGTAATTATTGGAATTAATCTTATATGCATACAAGCCCTTATAATGTTATTATTCATCATTAAAGAGGCCGATAGATTAGTATAGTACTTTTTATACCGTATAATGTTAATAACTAATTATACTTTATGCACAACAATTAAATAATAGTACATAAATATCATGTATATATAGTTTAGTTGCTTATACGAAAAACCGCAAATAAATATTTATTATTGTTTATACCCATAAGGATACTTATTATTAAAAATTGTGACACAATATTTGGATATAATTACAAACCAAGCCCCGCGTAGGTATTCAAGTGGTTTTTGGTTAATTTAACATGTACTGCTTTGTAATTTCTGGAATTAAATTTATATGCATCTAAGCCCGTCTATTGTTAGTATTTATCATTAAAGCAACCAATAGATTATTATAATATTTTTGAAACGCATAACGTTATTATTATATTACAATTTAGGCACAACAATTAAATAAAAAATCTAGCATAAATATCTGCATATAGTTCAATAAACGAATTGTAATCAAAGCCCATAGTATTGCATAAAAATAAAAATAATAGAAAAAAATATGTTTATATTAATAGAAAATCAATTTAGTTAACATGTATAAACATTTGAGCTTTAGGTATAATACGAGACTACTAGGGGAGATACTCCAAGATCATGTTAATTGTCATCAACCGAATTCACCGTGATGACATTATTGTTGACGTTGTACTCAAATGAGTACGTGTTCCCAACCACCATCTTATGCTTGATGAACAATGTTGGCCAATTTGTCGACAATTCAAGTCTTTTGGTGCGATAGTTACCCCTAACATACAAAATCATGTCTGATGGTTCCACTCCATACGCCAAGCTGATATATGTTGTCTCCGTGAAACCTGACGCATTAACAAAATCTACGGGGATAGTCTGCATCGGTTAATAATATTATTAATTCAAATAATATGATTTTATTTCGTTGGAAAACGAATAAATCTGTTGATTAATTAATCACTCTCGACTTATTGGACTTTGTCATCGTTTTTTCAAACTTTATTGCATCGATGATGTACTCCTCATACATGTGGTTGTCGACATCTTCATTGCCAATTCCATCATCTTCGTCGTTATTTGGTTCTTCATGGTAGACTTCAATCATTTCTTGCGATGCATCATGTTCCAGCCAAGGTTGTAAAAAGCGGTAATCGGGTCGGAGGCGGTCAGGGACAACTCACGATTAATCGGTGCGGCGGTGATTAATCGGTGATAAATTGGAAATAAATCGGTTTTAAAAATTGAATATAATATATTTGTAGATATTATTTATAAATACTCAAAATATAGATAAAAAATAGTTAAGCATAGTTATATCTCCATCATGTATATATTCTAATAACATAATAAAAATTTAATAATAATAAGATCATAATACATAAATATCCTTATAAAATATAAATAAAAAGGCAATGTTTTTTGAATTTACATACATTCTTGACATACATCATTAGTTCTTTAACAATAATAATTAACATAAACAAAATAAAGCATAAACTCATTTATTTTTTATTAAAATCCCAACTTTTATTTGATTTATAAAAAAAAAAGCCAATTTTTGACCGATTTTTTGCCGATTTTTGCCACCGAAGTTTGACCCGCCTTGGACCGCGTCAGACCACCTCAAACTGCCTCATAGGCAAAAAACCGATTTTTCAAACCTTTACACTAAAATCGTAAAGGTTTTGGACCGCCTCCGCCTCGGCGACCGATTAATCGGCCGCCTCGGCCGATTTTTAGAACACTGGTTCCAGCACTAACAAAACAAATAAGGATATACATCAAAGTAAGTGACTACATTCAATTATTGCATAAATGATTAGATTTCACGGCATCAATGTGTAAGGGTGAAAATGTGTATACCTTTATTAACCGCAACATTTTGTCCATTCCCGCATGAGCTGAAATTAAAGAAAAGCGTTTATGTCACGCTCATTAGGAATATCGATCAAACGAGATGTTTGTGCAATGGAACTCGTCTCCAAGTTGAAAGATTGGGCATGCACGTAATTAGTTGCAAGGTATTGTCCGGTAAGAATGTTGGCGAAATTTCTCGGATGACTTTAATACCTTTGAATTACACATTGTCAGTTAAATTTCAAAGACGACAATATCCGGTGATTATTTCATTTGCCATGACAATCAACAAAAGTCAAGGCCAAATTCTCTCGCACGTTTGGCTGTACCTTCCAAGGCCTGTTTTCAGTCACGGTCAATTGTACGTAGCGTTGTCTCGAGTGAAGAGTAGATCTGGAACGAAGATTTTCATCAAGAGCGAATCCGGTGAGTTGTCCAGTGTTACTAGCAACATCGTGTACAAAGAAGTATTCCAAAGAATATAAATGTACACATTGACAAACATCATTTATCGATAACATGTTCATATTTCTTTATTATTCCATGTGTACACTCTATATATGTTGAATTTTATTTGCAGTATGTAATATGTTTCCACTTGAATAATCGAGTAATTTTTCTTTTATCTGCTCTCATATATATATATATATATATATATATATATATATATATATATATATATATATATATATATATATATATATATATGTATTCTTTATCTACGGAGTGTCTTCATCTTATATTGTGAAAATAGATAAAAATAACTGGTTATTCTACCTATGTACATATATCTGAGTGTATTTGTGTGGTCTTCTTTAACAACAGTCAGATTCATGTGCAAGATTGATGTATTGCTTTGATTTCAGTTTCAGAGATATTTGCTACATTTCAACATGGATGGTATTAAGAACATTGTCAGTTTATTTTTTATGGAGACTTTTTATTGATAAATTAAGATACGAATTTGTTATTTTTTGTTCAAATGTATTATTTACATTCTCGACATATTTTTTCTTCGTTTATTTACACTAACTCATTTTGATTTTTTGAATTAATCCCCGTGCATCGCACGGGTGAGTTACTAGTAAATATATAAATATAAATAACACTGTAAAATGATTATAATAATTGTATAACTAATGTTTAATAAATTATTAATTGTCAAGTTCACTATTATTAATATTGAAAATTTCCACTAATAAAAAAAATCATATATATTTAATTTTGAAAAATTTTAAAAAATACGATTTAATTTAAAAGAAAGATTGAATTTTGATTTTCTTTTTAATTTTGAAATTTTGAAAAATTCCTCAATTATTATTTTCACTTATAAATACCCCTAATCGAAACTTCACAACTTTCATTTTAGGGCACTTTCAAATAAACCCATCAATGGGTACTTATTCATAAGAGGTCCACACAATAAACTCTTTTACAAAAAAGTCCACACATGGTCCAGAGGTTTGTAAAAGACTAAAATAGTCCCTCATACTTTAATATGCTCCAATTTCATCCTTTAATTTATTCTAGCCTTAATTTGACCCCAAATTTCATAATTTATTCAATTTTGACCCCAAACACATTTTTATGGACAATTTCGTCCATCACCGCCGGTCTCCGGCGATGACTTTTTTTCTTTTTCTTTAACATCTCCACCCCCCCCCCCCCTCCCGTTTAAACATCAATATTGTTGACAGTAATATTAACTATATTACTGTTAAACATAGTAAAATTAACCATACTACAGTTTAGCACAATAATATTGCTCTATTAATCTCTAGCACAGTAATATTAACACAACATAACTCATTATTATTGTGTAATAGAGTAATATTAATATGTTGACCGTTCAACAAAGGTAAACATACTAAAAAGACAAAATAATTAATACTACTGTGAGTGACAGTAATATTAGTATAACAACAGTAAGATTACCGTCAACCACAATAATATTATTGTTTTTACTGTAATATTACAATAATAGACAATAATATTATCACATTACTCCGTGAATAAGTCAAACAACCCAAAAAATAATAATATTACTGTGAGTGACATTAATATTACTACAACAACAGTAATATTACCGTCAACCACAGTAATATTATTGTGTTTACGTAATATTACAATAATAGACAGTAATATTATTACGTTACTCCGTGAATAACTCAAACAAAACAAAAAATTCCCAAAAAAATAATAATATTGATGTGGTTGACAGTAATATTACTATAACAACAGTAATATTATCGTCAACCTCGGTAATATTATTGTGTTTACAGTAATATTACAATAATAGACAGTAATATTATTACGTTACTCCGTGAATAACTCAAACAAAACAAAAAAACCCAGAAAATAATAATATTGATGTGGTTGACAGTAATATTATTGTGTTTATAATTATTTTATTGTCAACTACGATAATATAATTACATTGACTTGTCAATTACAAATCAAATTAAAAAAAAATAATAATATTGTCATTGACTCTAATTGTACTGTCAACGGCAGTACAATTACATAAATGTATTGTCAACGGCAGTACAATTACGTTAATATGCAGTCACTGACAGTATAATTATGTTAATTTACTGCAAGTGACAGTATACTTACCGTTAATGACATCACAATTACAGTCAACGTTTAGCGGCGGACGTAAAAAAAAACACTAAAAACAGTCAACGCCGGAGTCTGGCGGCGGAAAAAACAACCAGAAAAAAAAAAAGTCAACACCGGAGATCTGCGGTCAACGCCAAAATCCAACGGCGAAAAAAAAATCGAAAAGTTAACGGCGGAAACCGGCAGCAAAAAAATAGTTTTTGAAAAAAAAAGTTTTTGGAAAAAAAGTCAAAATTGGATTTTTGTGTTCAAAATTGATTAAATTGGGGTTAGAATTAAAAATTGGGTGTAAAGGGTTGGGGGTAATTTTGTCATATACACGAATTTTTCCTTTATTTATAATAAATATTAAAGGGATGGGCTTACTGGTGAAAGAGATATATGCTCTAAACCTAGAATAATAAAGATAGTTGGTCAGAGACTTATGCACAAAAACCCCTTCATTTTATTTAGTTTATGTCTCAAGGTCTTAATCATTTCATTTTTTTTCTAAAATTGTTTAGTGTTTAACTTCAATTTTTTTGTTTTGTAATTTTGAATTTAAAGTTAATCTCAAGTTTTAATTGAAGTTTTTTTTTCTTTCTTGCAATTATTTGGAAAAAATAACAAAAAAAAAATAAATTGAAAAATCGGTTTAGACCCGGACACGGACCCGACCCGATCCAGTCCGGACCCGGACACGTCTCCCCACGGGTTGGGTCCCCTAAATAGAAATTTGATAACGACAAATTAACATAAACCTATTCATAGCAAGGTTGTAAAAAGCGGTAATCGGGTCGGAGACAGTTAGGCACTGGCTCATGATAAATCGGTACGGCGGTGATTAATCGGTGATAAATCGAAAATAAATCGATTTTTAAAATTTAATATAATATATTTTTAGATATTATTTATAAATACTCAATACATATATAAAAATATATTTAAACACATTATATTCTATCAGGTATATATCCTAATAACATGATAAAAGTTTAAAAATAATAAGATCATAATACATAAAGAACCTTATAAAATATAAATAAAAAGACAATTTTTTTGAATTTAAATTTATTCTTCAACATTTTTGGCATACATCATTAGGTTATTTAACAATAACAATTAACGTAAATAAAATAAAGCATATACTCATATAACTTTTTTTAATTAAAATCCCAATTTTCATTTTGAAAAAAAAAAAAAAAAACCGATTTTTGACCGATTTTTGGTCGATTTTTGCCACCGAAGTTTGAGTCGCCTTTAATGTTTGACCGCCTCGAACCGCCTCAACCAACCTCAGACAGCTTAAAACCGCCTTAAGGTAAAATCCTTTTTTCCAACATTTACACTAAAATCGTAAAGGTTTGGGATCACCTTCACCTCGGAGACCGATTAATCGGCCACCTCGACCGATTTTTAGAACCTTAATTAATAGCAAGAAAAAAGATAACAAATACACGGTATCTTAAATTTTCGGGGAGATTAGCTGGAGGTCCCTAAAAAATATTGTCTATAGCTATAAGGACGTCCGGGTGTATTTTACCATTTTGCTAAAAGTCCCTATGCGCTCCATCTTTAACGGAATCGCTAAGAAAACTAACAGTAACAGCGACGTAGTGATTTGAACAACGTAGTTAATTAATAAGAAACAACTTAGTTAAAATACAATAAAAAAAAAAAACAAAACAAGAGTAGAACATTAGCATCACCATCACCAAACAATTTTTAATATTTTTTCGGTTCGGTTTCCACGATTATTAGTTTAAAACGGAGATGGATGTGTATAACAAAAGTCGTATGTGTGTGCGTGTGTGTGGTTGCATATGTGTGTTTGTCGGTGTGTGATTATGTGTGTATGAATGTGTGTGGCTGTGTGAAAGATTCGATAGTAGCAACGATGAAGGGCGGGGGCGGTGCAAATTTGACGGAGTGCAACACTGTTGGACAGGATCTGACGGAGTTAGTTAGATTCGACGGGATAACGATGCGTTTGCCGAACAAAGGATTTTTAACAAATTGCAAAAGTCCGCTTATCCAGATATAAAAGGGTATTATGATGGATGGGTGTTTAGCAAATTACCCCTAAATTTTCACATGTAAAATAATCTTGATATCTCATGTCAGTCAACGTGTATAATTTTTATGTATTATCAAGTATTGTTTATTTTAAATTTTATATGGTTGTTCAAATTTGGAAATAATTACATATTTAGTTTCTTATTTTGACATTGTTTTCATGACTTTCATTCCCCTATTTACCACGATCAACAAATAACATTATAATATTACTAACTTTTGACACATTTGATCGCACCGCATGTTTGACTGCATGTTTAACTTGCGAGATACGTCGATATATATTACGAGACGGTACGATCCCAATCAAAATGATACAACTCATACTCTGTGCATAAATATCATTAAATATAGCGAGATATCGTATCGTATCGTCATATCATGATACGATACAATATTTACGATGTTAGTTATAATATTAAAAAAAATTAAAAAATAAAAGAGAAAAGAAGGAAACGAACTATTTACATAATCGGGGTCTGAAAAACGGATTTCAATATTATTTAATATTTTTTTTACATATATTTTAGGTCCATGAAATTTAAACGCCAAGTTTGATATTGATAAGAGAAACAGGGGAAAGACCAAAGTTGAAGTTGACGAAGTTGAAGAAATTGATGAAAATGAGGATGAAGACACTCGTTTGAAATTGGTGGAAGAAAAAAATTCAGTGACATTGATCTTGTAGATTATAAGTGATGACTAAGTGTTTTTTGAATTGTGATTCAAATTTAAACTTTGTTGATGTTATTTTATGAGAATTATGACTTTTATCCTATTTTATGATGCAATATTGAAATTGAA
>NW_012192922.1:673610-710940 GCF_000504015.1 Erythranthe guttata
ATATGGATGTACATAGTTGGATATATTTACATATTTAGTTTGTCATTGTGTCTCTGATTTCCCGAGTGTTCTTGACCTCGTTATCCCGATCTACAAATAACACCATAATACTCGCAACTATTGTCACACTGGATGGCACCGCATGTAGGTCCGCATGTTTATCTTTCGAGATATGTCGATAGATATCGCGAGATGGTTCGCGCCCGGGCAAAATCATTCATCTCATTATCTATCTCTATATATCTATATATATAGCGAGATATAGTGTGAGATCGTCATATCTCGCTACGTCTCAATATATAAGAATATAGTTAATATAAGAGAAAAAATGAAAAAAAAAAAGAGAAAAGAAGGGAGTGAAAGAGTCGGAGTTTCGGGGTCAGAAAGGGGGTTTTCAATATTATTTAATATTTTTTTTACTTATTTTTTCAGACCTTGAAAGTGCACCGGCACGGGGGAACACGAGCAGGGGAACGGGGGGAGGCGCAGGGGAGAGAGAAAAGGAGGAGGAGGAAGAGGAGGAAGAAAGGGGGAAAGCGGAGGAGGGCACAGGCACGAAGACAGAGGATCAGAAACAATCACTGAGTCGGTTATAGTTGATGATAAAGGGTGTGACGAAGTGTGATTCAAATTGAGACTCTGTTGAAGTTATACCTATAGATATATGCCGAAATACAAATTTAATAATATATTTATATATATATATATATATATATATATATATATATATATATATAATTATTTTTAATAGTTGGTTAAATATCTTACGATACACAGATGAAAACGATACGTCGATATTTTCCGATTCGATAACCATGGTTTCAACATATTTGTCATTATTTTTTCTAATTGAGCTCAAGAGTGAATAAAAATTTTAGATATTGACGAACAAAAAAATGAGTTCTTTTTTTTTTCGTTAAGTAGAACGACACTTGATTAGGATGGGGGTTGAGCTGGACCCCAACCTGTCAAAACTCAATGATTACAAAAGGAGTTTCTGGCAATATGTTACAACTCGAAAAATGGCTAAAAATAGCAACTCCCAAAAAATAAAAACCTATAAAAAAATAGAACAATACGGGCAAAACAGACAACACAAACTAATGATAAGAGAGATGAATGAGAGTGATGACATAAAGCTTGAGAAAATCGAAAAAATCCGTTCACCTCACCACAGCAACCGAGACCACTCACAGTTCCACTAAAAATAGGTGAAACAAGTAATATGAGTTCAATTTGATTCGTTAAGATAAATGGAGCACAAAAAAGTTATTTACGAATGATTTCGAATCAAATATCAAGTAACTGCTGTTGATTTTCAGGCCTAACTAAGAGTGCACAATAATAAATTTATGTCAATTATAATTCATGTTAAAATGTGAAATGTTAGACAATACATGTATATTTTTAACCTTTTCAAAAAAATAAATAATTGAAAAAAGAACATTGAAACAAAAAAAAAATGATTCTAATATTTAATGATTTATTTCGTTGGTGTAACAAATAAATACATATTCAGATAAAAAATTAATTTTAAAAATTTGCCGCACGATTAAATTAGCCGGAATACACATGGTGAAAGTCACCAAGCATTAAACCGTGAAATAAGCCCTTTAAATAATGTTGTATATATGAAGATGTAAGTTGATATACCTTTTTTTCTATTATGAATATAGGGTTTGTGCTCGGAGCTTCAAGTCGCTGTAATTTATTTGCATCTCTGAATCAAGAAAAGGATTCTACAATGAGTTTTTTCAACTCAAAATTACATTTCTTGTTAGTTTCCATTGTGTGTGTATGTATATATTTCTATATTTTTCATTATATTCATCTTCTTGGAAGTTGATGGCGGATCTTCATTTTTTTTCTTTTAATTTTTGATTTTTGATTTTATGTTCATGAGCATGAGCTGACCAAGTCTAGTTTTGGATTTCTCTGGTTTGATTCAGAAATCAAACCCACAACTTTTTCAGCCTATATTCAGCCTTAGGTTTTTGGCCTCTACATAGGGCACATTTATGAATTTCTAGGATTATCATCCCCATAGTTGCTATATTGGTGTAATACACTTTTTGTTATTTCAAAATCCCACAACTCGAGCGGCATCCTCGAATTTTGTACTTCTTTCCGAGCGAATCCCACAACTTTTTTTTGCACTTTTGATGTAGTAGTAGACGTTGTAGAGAGTGTTGTGAAGTCCATTTAGGACATAGTTTCGGCAGATGAAATCAATATGGTGCAGCATCATAGACATTCTTTTGTTGGGCGTCGGTGCCTTCTTCGGCCACCGTAGGAGCACTCTTCTTCAAGAACCTTTGGAGGTTCATCATCGTCAAGTAGAACAACATCTTTTGTTGCCATCTTTTGAAGTTAATGCCGGTGAATTTTTCCAGCCTTTCTCCATGAGCACGGGGAATGGCTATATTGGTAGAGCCATCGAAATTGTAACAGCATGGTCAACAGAGAGCGTAGCATTTGTAGCGGCAACGGCATCAACCGGAACAATAGCAGGGTCATCCATCTCGAATGCAACAGTATAAAATTTGTTTTAAGATTGTAAATTGGATGTATATTTCGAAATAAAGAAACAAAAAAGATATTTGGACATAGTTTTTAGAAACAAAGAAAAGTTGAGGTAAGAATTTTGTTCTTTCTCCTTCAGAAAAAATTGCCTAGTAACAGTGCTTCGGTTTTGGCAATTGCCTCCCAAGATACAACGACTAACAATTCCAATAGAGTAACACAATAAATGTTGGAATACGACGAAAGAAAAAAGCGTTTTGAACTTTAGACACGAATGAAAGAATGCAACGATATGCTATGAATGCTTTGAGAGAATTGAGTGAGTTGATGGAAAACTAGGGTTCTATTTATAATTTTCAGAAGTGGTGTTCTAAAAGACACAACACTTGGAAAAGGAAAGGAGCCGAATATGTACTATTCCTTTTCACAAGTGTTAGATATCAATTTGTGTTTAACTGCCACTTATTGAGATAAATAGACGCCTATTTGGCATACTGACCGAGAAGACACATCCACCTATGACCGGTGATGTTATCATTGTGCGTGTGTCACGCTCAGATTTGCTAGAATGGTTAAATTCAAATTTAAAAAATTAAGTACACAACGATAATTTACTCGAAATGTAGATTGTGATTCCATCATTTATTGCATGCTTTAAATATGGAATCTTACTTCAATATTTTTCCAAAGATGAGTAAACACCTCAAAGTTTCCAACAATGATAATGTTGCAACAGGAACGAGAGCAACATAAAATGGATAATTGATACGCGTAAAACCTACGTATGAAAATCCGCAAGTGTACAGTATCGCGTTTTGTAGAATAGTGAATTCCAGATATCGATCCACAGGGAATTAAGTTCCTAAATCTACCAAGTACCGTAATTATACTATCCTAAACTTTATCTAGACGGGAGAAAAAGATGGGAGATGACATGAAGCCAAAAGGAAACAAAAATAATAAAAACAACGGTCCGCCAGTATACTCGAGGAATTCCGACGTGTGATGGCTTCTAGGGTAAAATCCACCATTGTACTATCGATAAAGATCTACAAATCGAAATCTATTGTCAATTCTATGTTTGCTAACCCAGACACTAAAGTACCCTAACCCCCGTCTCCAGTGTAGTTAGAGTCTACCCACAGGTCCGACGTCTCCGTTCAGAACCTGATATTAAGAGAGCATTTAGGTCAAGTCCTTAAGGGCTACCCGAGGTGCATCACGTCTCCGTTTCCACAACCCGAGCTATGCTTTCCTAAAATCAAACGAGAAATCCTCTCTCGAGTTCATTCCCATTTAGAATCAATTCAATTGTTGGCCAAACAATCGAAAGCATTTAATACACAAAAACATAAACAGAATCAAAGAACGACAAATAGATCACAGATCTGGAAATCAAAATCAATATATACAAGGTTTCATTTCCCTAAAAGAAAATGCTCAGTTCATTACAAACATAGCATCAAAATGAAGAACACGAGAAATTATAAACTAAACGTAAAGAAAAGCTTATGAAAAACCCGAGTCGAAACCCTCGACGAAGCTTCCCGCGAAGAACTGGCGAGAACCGAAGAGAAAACCGAAGAAAAAGTCGAGAGATGGTCGAGATATCGAAAAATGAAAAGGATACCTTCTATTTATATTGAGATATCAAAGAAAAATATCTAGTCTCGATTTCTGTGCCCAGATCGCGATCTGGGCTTCTTGGATCGCGATCTGGCAACCTCGAAAACTGCCCATCGCCTTCCCAGATCGCGATCCAGGAAGTGCGGATCGCGATCTGCCCCAACTTTTCGCTGCTACTGGAATTTGCCACCAGATCGCGATCTGGCCTCTGCATCAACTTCAAACACTGTTTTGACACTTTTTCAGCCCGAATTCGACAATTGTGCATTTCACAAAAGTTGTAGCCCTTGAAGTTAGCTTTCTAAATCCACTTGAATCAGCTCAATCGGAGGTCGCATGAGAAAGTTATGCTTTAAATACCAAACACTGCCACAATCCGCGAGAATGCACTTTTGCACGTGTTTGGTTTGGTTCTCGGCTTCGCTTCCAAAATCGTCTCGAATCGGAAAAAATAGCTTTACCTAAAATATAAATAAAACAAAAACAACATAATATATACAAATAAAGCCGAAAACTCGGACGAACGAAGACCAAAACTCGAAGAATTAATAAGTGAAAATCATGCAAAATGAACACTTATCAATAATATGACATGATCATTCAGTGGCGTATCTAAACGATCTTGAAAATTCATCAGGAATTTGAAGATTCCTCCCAAAATTCGAGTTTTTATAAGGAACACTTGTTTTGGATATTCTGCCAACTAATGAGAATTATTTCGACGTAAAATTGTCAATCTCCTTTTTGCACTATCTGTTATCACAAAGGGGAGACGCTTATGCATGTCATTAATCATTGTCGTGGAATGTACGATGTGTGGAAATCTCATCCGTTTAATATTGATATTGTGGATGGATTTCCTTCTTTATGGTGTTGACTTGAATTTCTTCGAAATTCTCTTGGAAATGATGAGTTCTTGTGGCGATGGTGGTAAAATGGAAGGCTTGGGAGAGTAGAAACCGAGAAGTCCAAGGAGATAAATGGATGAGGCCTCAAGAGATGGTGGGCTGGTGCACCTCTTTTGTTCACTCCACTAATGAAAACCTTTGAAACTTTGAGATGATTCAGCACCAAACTAATTTCGAACGGGTCGACCTACGACAATGTCGATGCTAGTTTTCCCCCGGGTTTACACTTCTATTCAGTTGCTATAGTGCTAGAGATTGCATGAGTAAATGTCTATGGTGGAGCGTGGTGAATATCTTCAGTAGACCATGTGTAGAGGTCGGGGAAGCTCGAGCAACTTAACACACATTGTGTGTAGCGGTGGAGAAGGGTTGGTCCTGGATTATTCTAGAAGGCGACATCATCAATGTGATGGTAGATCTTCAAACAACGGTGATTCATCTTGCATTCCGTTCGGTGATTTCATTGAAGATTGTTTAGTTTTGGCTAAGTCTTTTAGTTCTTGTAGTTTTTCTTTGGTTAAGAGACAAGGCAAACCGCCTTGTTCATGCTCTTTCTTATTCTACGAATTTTGTAAGTTCGGAGGGCTCTTGCCTTAACCCCAATTTGGCTTCTATTGTGTGGCTAGTGGAAGGGAAACTTCAGGGTCTTTATAACACGCCCTATCCATATGACCTTCCCGAATAAGGTTGTTGACTTAATTGATCCGATAAATTCATGTGTTCTCGTGGAATAGATAATGTATATTCGGAGTAAATGACTTTTTGTTTAGTTACACGAGAGACTATATTCTTAAGTTTTTTGGTCGTGGTTGGAATTTCTTATGTGATCACTTGATACAAAACGTACCTGATGTGCCTGGCAATTTTGGTCATTTTTAGAAAAGCATGGGATAATCCGAACAAAGATATTTTTTTTTGCTTTCATTTCATTATGTCCACAATTGTGTTTTCTCCTTTGTTAAACGTGTTGAAAATGGTCTAGCTAATACAATCGCAAAATCATATGATATCGATTGTAGTGAACGTTTCGACCTTCCTTTGAACTTGGCAAGTTTTGCCCGATTATTAAATTATAGAACTTTTCAGTATTTCTCATCCATAAAAAAGAAGAAAAAATATTTGGGAATATTAGAGTTAGTTGTGTCTAAATCAAAATATAATTACCCTAAAGCTATTCGTTTGTCAAGCCATGAATTTATTGCATTGCCGATTTGCTTCACTAGCACATAGTTCACAATAGACATGGCCACGGGCCGGGTCTGACCCGGACCCGGCCCGAACCCGACCCGTTGACTGCCCCGACCCGCCCCGGCCCCGGCACGTTGACCATGGACCCGGACCCGACCATATACGGGTCGGTTTCGGGTCCCAAATACTTGGACCCGAGACCCGCCGGGTCTACCCGGCGGGGGGACCCGGAGACCCGGACCCGAGGGCCCGACCCGAGTCCACCCGGATTTTTAATGAATAATCATCAAAAATGCAGGTTCTGGGGTTCGAACCCGGGTGGCCCGAGTGGATTAGTGAGCACTAACCACCCGGGCAAAGTTACTTATTGCAATGTTACTCCTAACTATAAATATATAATTATAATTAATACTATAAAATAATTATAACAATTGAATAACTAATGTTAATAAATTATTAATTGTGAGGTTCATTATCTTTAATATTAAAAATCTCCCCTAATATCAAATACATATATATTTAAAAATCTCCCCTAATAACAAATGCATATATGAATAATTACGATTTAATTTAAAAGAAAGATTGAATTTTGAATTTTTTTTTAATTTTGAAATTATGAAAAAGTTTCTCATATTAATTATTATTTAAATAATTTTAATTAAATAATTAACAAATGCAATATAAGAAACTTTTAAAAAAATATATAGAATCACGGTTCAATACATCAAAACATCTATTATTAATTACTATATCAATGTAATCTCCACTATTGAAAAATATAAAGCATTGAATCAATTCAATATATAAACAAATGCGTTGACTTATTACAAATTCACTTATGTTATTAAAATCGATAGTGTGAAAAAATCGAATGAAAAATAAAATAATATGTTTATTTAAAAAAAATAGATTATGACTCATTTCAATTAATTTAAATCGATTAACCTCAGTTGTTGACAAGAACTTATTAATATTATTGAGTATCTTATCATAAGATGATTATTTAAAAATATAAATCTGGACTAGTAACAAATTTAAACCGATTAACCTCAATTGTTGACAAGAACTTATTAATATTTATAAATTATTAATTTTCATGTTGACTATTATTACTATCAAAAATCTCGACTTGTAACAAATGCATATATATTTAATTTTGAAAAATATAAAAAAATACGATTTAATTTAAAAGAAAGATTGAATTTTGAAATTTTGAAAAATTTCTCACTTATTACTTTCACTTATAAATACCCATAATTCAATCTTCACAACTTTAATTTTATTTAGTTTACGTCTCAAAGTCTTAATCGTTTCATTTTTTTCTAAAATTTTTTAGTGTTTAAATTCAATTATTATTTTTATTTTGAATTTAAAGTTAATATCATCTTTTTTCAAGTTTCAATATAAGTTTTTTTTCCTTTCTTATTAAAAAAAAAAAAAAAAAAAAAAAAAAAAAAAAAAAAAATTGAAAAACCGGGTGGACCCGGACCCGACCCGGACCCGAACCGGACCCGGATGGACCCGGGTGGACCCGCCCCGGACCCGGACCCGCCTCCCCGCGGGTCGGTTTCGGGTCCCCGAAAAGTCGGACCCGGACCCGCCCCGCCCCGTGGCCATGTCTAGTTCACAATATATAAGTACTCCTTCAACATATTTGAGGAATCCAAGTGACAAAAATTTGGTCACAAATATTCAAAAATGTATTTTATTGTTATATATATATATATATATATATATATATATATATATATATATATATATATATATATATATATATATATATATAATTATTGAAACTTGAAGTACTAACTAATCCGAAGATATAGATTGGTCTTGTTGCAATTTACTCAAAAAAAAAAAAAAAAACCCAATTTCTAACCTAATTCGACTGTTGACTACTGTTAGTTGTTGACAGTCAAACTGATAGAGGGACCAAACATGTCAAAATTTGGTAACACTAGAGTTTTATTTGTCGAGTGGAAGTGAAAATGGTGTCAACACGAGCGACTAAAAATTTAATCGTCCCTTCTAACATGTTTGTTTTTTTATCGAGGTTTCAAGGGTGTATTTTAGCTTAGTTTGATAAGAATCGAATTCGAATGTATTATGATTTAGCAGAACACGAATTCAGAGCGATATATTAGCTTGATTGTTTTAACATACGTGTCATTATTTTTTCTAATTGAGCTCAAGGTTGAACCAAATTTTTAGATATTAACGAACAAAAAATTGAGTTCAGTTTTTGTTTTCTTTTAGAAGAACGATACTTGATGAGAGTGGGGGTTGTGCTGGACCCCTATGGATCAAAAAACAATGATTATTAAAAATAGCAACTGCTAAAAAATAAAAACCTATTAAAAATAGATTAACACAGGTAAAACAAAAGGCTCAAATAATGATAAGAGAGATGAATAAGAGTGATCACATAAAGCCTGAGAAAATCGAAAGAATCCGTTCACCTCACCACAACAACTAAAACCACTTACAGTTCTTATTATCATAATCATCTTCTCCTATTTTGAAGCTTTTTTTTTTACTTACATAGTAAATCTGATTTGTAAATAAGCTAGTAAAATTTAACTTTTTTTGATATTATTTTGTTAATTTAACTATTACAATTAATTAGTTTAAAATTGTATGCTCGTGCAATTTAACTATCATATATTTATATTTTCTTTAAAGCTACCCGTGAATTGAACGGGAAAAGTCTATATAATATATAAAAGTTGAATTCCACACCTAATTGATTGACATTTGGCAATTTCAATTGGTGACATGCCATCAATTTCATTACAAGTGGCGAATTGATTGGTGGAAATAAATCATCAAAAAAAATGTCATCATTTTCCAAAATTAAACGTAATTAAATATATTTAATTATTTTATTAATATATTTATATCCTACCATTTATAAAATGCTCTAAATATCAATTTTCTTGGAAACTCTAAATAAATTCATTTTTTAATTTAATTTTATATTAATTTAATTTGAATATAGTTAAATTCAATTTAAAATCGTCCCTTATTATAATTCCATGATTGGTGGTGTTACGGAAATTTTGTATTTTAATTCATAAACTTGGATTTGTATTTAAAAAATATTGCAGAATAAATTATTTGATATTATACATTTTACATAAACATGACCAGAGAATATATTTTTTTTACTAAATTAATATTATACATTAATATTATATCTAAAAAAGAAAGATATGTTCGAATTTACTATATTGCGAAAATTGACATTATTTACCATATTCAAAATTATACTACATGAATTTCATGTTATTATTTAAACAGTTATTTTTTCTTCACTGAATCCAGTGACAATAAATTTTACGATTGATTTAATTTTTTTAAAATTATATACTAATTAAAATACAAACTTTATCATGATTATAATAATAAATTGAATAACACAGGTTAAGTTTAATCAATTGATAAAAAAAAAATGAATTGGTTTTATATATGTCAAAATATAACAAAGTTATTCTAAATCTTTGGTATTAAATTAGTTTTTTCACTTTATTTAATACCAATAACATTAAGAATATCAATTGTTTTGTTTAAAATGTATAATGATATATCGTATATACTATATATTGTATTTCACTAATAAGTATTTCATTATAACTCTGATAAATATAATTAAGTAAATAGCTAGACCAACTCCAACCCAAAAGTATCAAAATGAGTTTGCAAATATTTATGTACTATTCAATATTTTATATTGATATTTATCTAAATGTATTTGCTCGAATTATAGGTATTAAATAGTTGTTAATTAAATATAATTAAATTTATTTATATTTCTAATTGCCACATGTTATTTTCTAAATGGACACTAAGGTGGTTGAATTCATAACTCATGTTTGATATTTTATTTTGCATGATTGCATAATGTATTTTTACATTCTGAAAGATGAAATATCAAAATACAACCGTGATTTCATAACACTATTGGAATTAAAAAAAAAAATTTTTGAGTATGACAATGGTGGTTAAAGGTTTTGATAGCTTATTTAATAACGCCACTCGAGGTGCTTTTGCCGTAAATAGTTTATATTAACAAATACAATATCAATCGGCAAATCAGTAGTTTCTACGATTCATTTTTAGTTACAAATTCCATTTATATATTACATAAACGACTACTATTATATGAGAAGTAATTGCATAATTATGTGTGAGTCTTTCCAAATTGAGAAAGATTGATGCAATATTGTGGATATGGATGGAAAAAGTTATCAAACATCAAGTATCATAGCCAACAAAATATTATCTATAAAATACTAACTTAGTAGTTATCATTTCATTTGGCACGATATTGGTACTATATCGAACTTATATGAGATTTACTACAATCCTATAGTGTAGGTAAAGAAAGATATAGAGAACCTATAATTGAAAAAAAATATGTATAGTTACAAATATTTTGACTAATTTTTAAATTAAAATTTTAAACCATGTGAAAATAAAAATATTAATGTAGCGTATTATTAAATATTTTAACACTGTATATATCTCACCGTATTTTGGTAGTGGAATACATGAGTTCTTTTATGTAACTGACAAGTTATGTATCTAAATTAGTGAAATATTCTTAAATTTTCTATTTCCCCATCATATAAAATAAGTTATATTTATTTTCTTAATTTCTATTTTTAAAATATTTGTAAAATGAAATAATTTATTGTATAATGTTTATAAGAATCTAATATCTATTCAATATCTCTATATTTTTTTTAATTTAAATCACAATATATTCGACTGATTTACACAAAAATCCAATTAATTTTTTATTTTTCCATTATTTATTTATATAAGCATTTTATAGTGACTTTTGTTTACTTGAAATGTGATCTATTTTCAATAACATCAGCCTTTATGTTAGTTTCTAACATATGGTCATACGTGTAAATAAGTTTAAGTTGTATATTAACAATGATAACTTATGAAAATCCCCTGAACTTATGCTAAATTAAGAAAAACACCCCCACAAATTCGTATTTACCAAAATTCCCCTGATGTTTGTTTCCGTCTTACATCGACCCCCTTATGGTATGATTTTCAAGGAATTTTTTTACTACGTGGAATATTCCTCGAAAACTGCTGATTATACACTGCACACTGACATTTCTTTATGGTACTTTTTAAAGACAAAAATTACACTCAGAGGACTTTACACGAAATCTTTTTTCTTCTTAAATAACACTTTCATAAATTTTTATTATTACTATGACCATCCCTGAGGGTAACTTTTGTATTTAAAAAGTACGATAAAAGAAATGTCACGTCTGCCAGGGTAGAATCCATATTTTTTGGGATATTACATGGAATAAAAAAGATTCCGTAAAAAATCATTGCGTGATCCAATTACATGGGAAAATAATTGTTTTTTATATACAAAATAATAGATCATTGAAAAAAAAATGACGCAAAATCAGGATTTGTGATTAATATTAACATCAGAATTAGAATTATAATTAATATTCTTTGAATTACTATTAGTATTAATATAAGAAATAGGATTCGAATTGTAATTAGAATTAATATAATATTAATTAATATTATGATTATGATTAATATTAATATTAATATTAGAATTATAATCAAGATTTTGATTATGCTTAGTACGATAATTAGTGACATGTATTAGTATTAGGATTATAATTAGCATTAGGATTGAGATTATAATTATAATTAAGATTAGAATTAAATTAACATTAGTATTAGCATTAGCATTATTAGTATTAAAACTATTAGGCTTATGATTAGTGTGAGGAATAGGATTATGATTAGGATTAGGATTAGGATTAGAATTATGATTAATGTTATGAATAGGATTAGGAATAGAATTTGGATTTGGATTATAATTAGCATTAGCATAATAATTAGTATATCCAGATTAGCATAAGCATTAAAATTAGTATTAGCATTAACATTAACAATATTAACATATTAGTATTAGTAATAGTATTAATAATAGTATTAGTATAAATATCATTATTAGTAATAGTAATAGTAATAGTAATAGTATTAGTATTAGTATTAGTATTAGTATTAGTATTAGTATTTATCTATATATAATATAAAAAGAGGATCTATGCTCTATATGAATGACATGTGGCAAATGTTGATGTCATTTGTTCAAATTGCTTAGTTGGACTTAAATTGATGAGGTGGATTCCTCAATTGGTTAGTTGGCAATTTATAATTTGGTATGTATTTAAGTTATTTCCTATTAACATTTGTACACTCATTTAAATATTGGGGTAATGGTAAATAGGCCCATGACAAGGGCATTTAATTAAGAGAGGGACATCCAACTTTTTTGTCTTTCAAATAAATCAAGCCCATTCAAACTTATTTGCAAATAAGGAAAATCCTTTTATATATACCAAAATTACCCCCAATTCATTGAAACCCAATTTAACTCCAATTTCATGATTTACACCCCAATTTAGCCCAATTTCATCAATTAACCAATTTTAACCCTAATTTCAATTTTGACCCGCCACCACCGGAGACCGCCGGTCGCCGCCGTTGACCGGCGTTGACTTTTTTTTATATATTTTTTTTATTTTTTTTCCTGAAACTTTTTTCCGGCCGCGTTGAATTTTTTTTTTTTTTTTTTTTTTTATAATTTTGTTTTTTCTTAAAAAAAATATTTTAATTAATATTACTGTCTTGGCTGCTAAATTACTGTCTCCCGCAGTTATTTAACTGTCGGAGACAGTAATTTAACTGTTAATTGACTCTCTTTTTTTGTTTTTTTTTTCTTCAAAAATATTTTAATTAATATTACTGTATTCGTTGCTAAATTACTGTCTCCAGCAGTTATTTAACTGTCGTAGACAATAATTTAACTGTTAATTGACTTTTTTATTCTTAAAATAAATATTTTTAATTAATATTACTGTAGTCGTTGCTAAATTACTGTCTCCGGCAGTTATTTAACTGTCGGAGACAGTAATTTAACTGTTAATTGATTTTATTTTATTTTTTTTAATTTTTTTCCTTAAAAAAAATTATTTTAATTAATATTACTGCCTTGGATGTTAAATTACTGTCTCTGTCTTAGACAATAATATTAATAATATTACTGTTCGGAAAAATAATATTCATAATATTACTGTCCCAAACAGTAATGTTACTGTCTGAGACAGTAATTTAGTAGCCAAGACAGTAATATTAATTAAAATATTTTTTCTAAGAAAAAAAAATCAAAAAAAAAAAGTCAACGCCGGAGACCGCCGGTCTCCGGCGGTCAACGCCGGAATCTTGCCGGAAAAAAATCATTTCAGAAAAAAAATTATTTTCTGAAAAAAGAAAAGTTTTGGGGGTTAATGTGATATATTTATTTAAATCCGGGGTCAATGTGTAATATTAAGGAAGTTAGAGCATAATGGGTGGAATTGATAAATATTATATTATTGAGGGTATTTTAGACTAAAGATATGAAGATGGGTTTAATTGAGAGACTGTAATTTTTGTGGACCAAAATGCATTTAAGTCCCATGTGATGGGCCTTTTTGTCATTTGCCCTTAAATAATTACCACATGTATATATATTATTTCCAAATCTAATATTCTATAAATTCGAAAAAAATATCTTATTTATATTTTTAGTATTTCAAAATATATTTATTGAAAAAATGCAGGATACTCAATGTTTTTACGAATATTCAACATTTTTTTAATGTTCAAGTATTAAAATAAACTAATACAATTTTTTTTTCTTCAATATTTTGGAATATTCGAATATCCATTCAATTAAAAATAATTATTAAAAAAATGTTTTATTTTTAAATATACAATATTTTTTGTATATAATAATTTCAAATTGCGTATTTCTATTTAGTTATCTTTTATTTTGGTAGATGTTGAGTTATTTTCTATTTAGTTATTGCACAATCATTTAATAATTACCACATGTATATATAATATTTCATGCGTTTAATTTCATATAAAATCGAAAAATATTATATTTTTTGTATTTTTTTTTCTAAAATATATTTTTCGAATGCAGTATCAAAATTCATTTTTTTTATATTATAAATAAATATTATCGAACTTATTATCTCTTTTATAATAACATACAAAATATTTTATAAATTTACATTCATATTTTTTTTATAAATATAAATTAAAGTATTTTATTAATGCATTATTCTGTGTTATATTAATCCAATTAGTAATATGTCAATTAATCAAATGAGTTATAATAACATTTATATTTTTTTTATTCGGATCTATATTACCCGATTGCTAACTATTACATTAAAATTTATCCGAGTTTTTATATATTTTTAATATACACGAATTTATATACATTTTTTTTACTTCTAAAATTTCTTATAATTCGTTCTATATTTTTGTATGAAATATCTAATGTTAATATTTCAACACAAAAATATTTTTCAACCAACTATAAATGTACAAAGTTTAAGAAAAAAATTATAAAATTAAAAGGTAATATTTAATTTAATATACATATTATTAAATTGAATAAACATTACACATTTATAATGTTATTTCGATTTAATATATGTGTATTAATGTTAATTAATACAAAAATTTTCATATATATATATATATATCCAAATTTTACTATGTTTGTTACCGTTTTCAAATTCTTTCCACACTTTCCCCAAAATGAAAATTATCTTTCTACACTATTTTCAAAAACTTTCCCCAAAACAAATTCAAATATTTCTCTCTCTAACAAACATGATTTGACTGCTACAGTGAAAATTGTCTTCACTAAAATACAAAATCAAATCACTTTATCTTTTAAATTCTTCTTCCAAAATACATTTTTCCAACACCTTTCAGACATGATTTGACTTGCTACAGTACAAATTGTCTCCTCCCAAAACACAAACAAACTTTATTTAATTTTCAAATTCTTCTCCCAAAACATCTTTCCCCAAAATAAAATGGAAATGAAAGCCCAAAAGCTTACCAAACACAACCTAAGTTTTTCATTTCCGTAAATTGCATGTCAATCTCACGATTTCATGGCATATACTTTGGGATCATATCTAATTAAATTGATTTGTTTTAATTGATTGATTGGGTATGTAAAAGGTATAATCAACAATGACATTTAACACCTATACTAATTTGCTTATTTTCTTTATTTATCTTGATTTACTTCTTTAATTTAAATTCAAATAAATTAATATGATTTTACTTTCAATTTACGATTACATAATTTTTTTAAAATTAGGATCTTTAAATTGCCAAGATTTTTTCCATGATTATCGAATTCTTTAAAATAATTGATGTATTCCATGTTTGTCCATAATAATTATATTTTTGTATTAGTGTCACATATAAAATAATTTCCTATTTTAGCAAAATATAAAAAAATCTTCTCATCTTAAACCCTATAAATACTCCATTGTTTTCATTCATTTTTCACAACCCCTTCCATATTACATTGTTTTCGTTTCTTATTCCGCCGTTCCTTATTTCGGTTGAATCTTTAGTTGTTCTTCATAATTTCTTACATATTGAATTTCGTTGTTATTATGTTTTTCTTCATTTTATTTCTTCGTTCATATTATTTTTTACGTTTTATACATTTATTTTTTGGTTTCTTTTATTTTTCGTTATGTCGTACTAATTTTTTAATGTATTGTTGTTTTTTAATGTTTAATATCCATTTCTTTTTGCATTGTTAATAACTAACTATTATTTTATTTTATGTTTTTTGTTTTTTGTTCTTCATGTATTGTTTATTTCGTTATTTTTAAACATTAATCTTGCTGTTAATCTTTGTTGTTCTTATTTTGTTTCATTTCTTCTTCTTCTTCTTTTTTTTTTTTTGCAGAACCTCACTAATATTATTTGTATAATATGCAAAAAGATTTTTCAAGAACTGGATAAGATGGATAAGATGGTGAACGCTATATCCTACCAATCTATTGTTTTAAATTAACAATGTGACATACAAAATGTTGCTATAAACGTGTTTGTTTTTTGATTGTGTAATTTATTATGTAAATTTGGTTTATTTTTTTTTTATTTGAATAATCGTAAACAATATATTAATTTTCCGGTTATGACATTTTGTAATTTGAAAATAAATTATATGAAATGAATAAATGCGTTGTTCAATTTCGTTCCACTTGATCTAATTCGAGTTTTCTATATGACATTGATTTTCAAACGACTAACAAATTTTAATTAAATAAAATTACGTGATATGAAATACAACTTTCTTTTTATTGAATAATTTATTTTACATTTAAAATTTTCTATAATTCATTATATTTTTTTTATTAAATTTTAATTTTAATATTTCAACATAAAAATATCTTTCAGCGTACTATGAATGTCTAAATGGAAAAAAAAATGTAAATAAAATTGTAGTGTAATAATTAATTAAATATACTATCATTAATTTGAATATATTATGCATTGTAAATATTTTTTCAACTTAAAATTGTAATTTAATTATAACTTCAATATATTTAAATATAATATTAATTTGAGTATATTATTTATGTATTAATATTTTACATTAATATATTTTTCACACGAAGATTTCTGATAGTTTAGTATTTTAATTTATTTCTTTTTATTCACATGTTTAATATGAAGTGTTTTTTCTATAATTATTTTACTACATTTCAAGAAAGAAGAATCCTATGCGGATTATGTATCTTTATATGGATCACTAGAGGAAAAACTTCCTTAGTTCGGAGTGGATGATATATTGTATTTGCATACCACGTTATTTATTTTGGTAATAATAATTTTATTTCATATGCAATAATATTTAAGATAATGTTACAAGTTTTTTATTTGATATAATATATATATATATATATATATATATATATATATATATATATATATATATATATATTAACTAGAACGTGATCAATTATATTGAATTAGTCGATATATACATAAAATTGATGGACGTTGGGTGTCGGTATCTCATATATATTTTATATTATATCTATTATTGCTATTTTTTGTTATACTATTTTTTTTTTTTATATTTAATTATTATATTTGTGTTCCAGTCCCTACTGTTGTCTTACGTGATAAAAGCGTTGGAAAAGATTTTCGAAAAATAAGTATTTACAACATTAAATTTTAATCATATTAAGTGGAGTAAATATTTTCTTTAAATATTAGCATAATGTAATATTCGTTGTAATCGCTATTAATATATAGCATTAGACATATCATATCATACATGTTTATGTGTAACGACATACAACTATAATACGATTTATATCTTCTCATTTCAGTACATTATTTTTTGAAGTATATTTAATTTTAATTTAATTATACCGATGTTGAATACATTGTCAGTGAAAAGAAAATTACAAAGAATAAAGGAAAATGTCAATGTATCCTGAATGGAGTATATCCATTTCCATTCAGGAAAAAAAATCTATGAATTAGGAGTATGACATTTACCGGCAATACAATAGATATTGAAGGTTAGTTTGACTATGATAATCGTGCTTCATTACAAATATGTATCTCATATGTAAAATTGATTCTACTCCGTATGCTTATGATGGATTACATGGTCTCCAAAGAGTTCCAAGCATGTCTTCAAATTTGTACTATGAATCAAATAAAACGTACACTTTGTATTTGACATGCAATATTTAGTAGCATTACAGAAAATGATCAATACAATCATATGATACAAATAGATGGTTAAACATATTACAATTATTTTATATTAAACTAATTAATGTTATTTTGTGCATTATTGTCTTATTAGTTGTTGGATACACAGTAAAAAAAGGATACTAAATAGTCAAAACACCATATGGTAATAAATTCGAATATATTTAGATATTCAAATATATTATTTTATGGTATTTGTCAATTATTACATCATATGTTGTATTATCATCACGATTACAACTAAATTGATGTTGGAGGGATTCTACCCGATTATGTTTCAATTTTGATGATGATTGAAAAATATAGTTCGAAAGTTAAAGAAAAATATTAAAAATTAATAATTGTAAAAATGTCATTAGGATTTCTTAAGCTGCCCTACCCCTACCGTTTCTTTCTTATATATATATAAAGATATTAGTATTAGCATTAGTATTAGTATTAGTATTAGTAGTAGTATTAGTATTAGTCTTTGTATTGGTATTAGTAATATTATTAATATTAGTATTAATATTATTAGTATTAGTATTAGTATTATTATTAGTATTAATATTAGCATATTAACATTAATATTAATTAACATTAGTATTAGTATCATTAATAGCGTCAATATTAGGATTATCATTAACATATTAGTATAAATATTAGCCTTATAAATATTATATTTAGCATTAGCACATGCATATTATATTTGCATTAGCAATAACATTAAAATTAGGGGCGTGCTAAATCCCACACTAAAATTTACTAAATCCCACACATAAATTATTAAAAAAAAAAATCTCTCTACTCAAATTCTCTGAAACGATTTTATCCAAGTCACTCAAAATTCATTAATGTTTTACGTGAATAATCATAAAAAATGAGTTCCGTTTTATTTAATATTTATTCAATTTCATTAAACCTTTTTAATTATTCAAATTTATATGAATTCGATTTTTTTTCTCAAATTCCATCATAATTTTAGTTTGAACGTATGAAGATTTTTGTTAAATTCGAACTTGGAATGGTAGGGATGTTTTTAGTGTGTGATTTTGTGAAAAAGTTAGGGAACAAGAAAAAGTATGGGAAGGGAGAAAAGAAAATTTTAGAGAGAAATATTTTTAGTTATGTGCAAGATTTGGTAAAAATAGTGTGTGATTTAGCATTTCAGTTAAAATTAACATCCCTTTTAATTCATATAGAAAAATTTATAGATGTGTTCGATTTACATCATCGATATGTTTTAGTTCGTTGATTTAATTCATTTTGATCATAGAATTGATCCCCGTTGAGTTTCGTTTTATTTAATATTTATTCAATTTCATTAAACCTTTTTAATTATTCAAATTCATATGAATTCGATTTTTTTTCTCAAATTCCATCATAATTTTAGTTTGAACGTGTGAAGATTTTTGTTAAATTCGAACTTTGAATGGTAGGGATGTTTTTAGTGTGTGATTTTGTGAAAAAGTTAGGGAACAAGAAAAAGTGTGGGAAAGGAGAAAAGAAAATTTTAGAGAGAAATATTTTTAGTTATGTGCAAGATTTGGTAAAAATAGTGTGTGATTTAGCATTTCAGTTAAAATTAACATCCCTTTTAATTCATATAGAAAAATTTATAAAGGTATTCGATTTACATCATCGATATGTTTTAGTTTGTTGATTTAATTCATTTGGATCATAGAATTGATCCTCGTGCATCGCACGGGTGAGGTACTAGTTAGTATTAGTAATAGTATTAATATTGGTAAAAAAATTGGTATTAATATCAGTTAAGTATCCGTATCAATATTAGTATCGGTATCAGTATAAGTTTCAGTAACAGTATCAGTATCGGTACCAGTATAAGTATCAGTACCAATATCAGTATCAATTTCAGTATTAACATCGGTATCAGTATCAGTATCAATATTAATATCAGTACTAGTATCAGTATCAGTATATGCATCATTAGCATTAAAATCAGTTTTTGCATTAATATTAGTATTAGTAATAATATTAGTATCAGTATTACTATTAGTAATAGTATTAGTATCAATATTAGTATTAGTATTAGTTTTATTAGTATTAATATTAATATTAGAATTATATTAGTATTATTATCAGCATCAGTATTAGTATCAGTATCAATATTAGTATCACAATTAGTATAAGTATCAGTATGATTATGAGTATCAGTATGATCGATTATGAGTATCAATATTTGTATGAGTATCAATATTAGTATTAGTATTAATAATAATATTAATATGAGTATCATTATGACTATCAACATCAGTATCAATATCAGTGTCAATATCAGTATCAATATTAGTACCAGTATCAGTATCAATATTAGTATCAATATTAGTACCAGTATCAGTATCAATATTAGTATCAATATTAGTATCAGTATCAGTAAGTATTAGAATTAGTATTAGTATTAGTAATAGTATTAATATTAGTATTAGTATTAGTATTAGTATTAGTATTAGTATTAGTATTAGTATTAATATAGTATTAGTATTAATATCAGTATGAGTACGTATTAGTACGAGTATCCGTACAGTATCAGTATCAGTATCAGTATCAGTATTAGTATTAGTTTTAGTATTAGTATTATTACAAGTATTAGTATTAGTATTAACATCAGAGTATGAGTATTAGTATGATTATTGGTATCATTATTGGTAGTGGCGTATACATCTTATCTCTTTTGCATCATTTATAAGTTGTGTTGTTGTTTGAGTAATGTGCATCATTGATTGAATTTTGTTAGTGATAAATTTGCAGGTTATTTGAATATTTATTGTGTCACTTCTCTGCTACTGTGTTTGTTGTTAAGTTAGTTATTTTGCAGAAGATTCACATGGTGTAGTAGATTGCATTCCATGAAATAGAGTTATATCATATGTTTTAAATGATTTCACGTAATCTTCATATCGTGTTTTGTGTGCTCGTATTCTTCTTTGTAATATTTATTTGAATTTCATATGTTACAACTCTGAATTAAGATATTTTTTCTTGATTTCCTTCCATTTTGTTTTATTTGAATCGACATTGTTATAAAGAGATAATCGTTTTGAATATTCTTATTTTTCTCACTTTGAACTGACCTCCGTGCAACGCACGGGTGAAGAACTAGTTGTTAGTTTAAATAATAGACGAATAAACGGGGTGAAACTCACCGAAGTATTGAAAAGTGAAATTAGCCCTTTAAATTATGCATTTAAATCATTTTATATGAGGGTGCAATTGGATGGAAGGATTTGGGGAAGAGATTTCAAATCCATAATAACAAATTCCTTGAACTTGTTTGGATTAAGGGATCTCCTTTTAGTTATGTTTTGAGCAATTAAGGTGGATTTCAAAAATCATTCCATCCAAACGCACTCTGAATTCATTATTCTTAAATCCTAATCCAAAATTCGACTGAAACCATGAAAAACCGAACCATAAATCAACCGTATTCAGGTTGCAGTATTGAAAATAAAAAAGAAAAGAGAAAAAATGATTTCAAAAATTAAAATAAAATCTAAAAAACGAGGATTCTGATTCCTCACAGATGATCCATCAATGGAGAAGCACGTAGAGAAATTCCTAAAGAAGATCTCTTTCGCATCAATAACCATAGCCACACTAACCCTTCTCCTCCTCTACCTCCAGACACCCGATACCTGCTTCGACCCTTCCGACCCGGATCCGAAACCCCATACCCGTTTCCCCAAATCCACCTGCGACTTCACCCACCGCACCTACACCTCCATCGACAAGCGCAACCGCCGCCTCTGGTCCACCAAGGCCTGGACCACCACCCTCTCCTCCTACTCCTCTCTCTTCAAAACCCTCCAGGCCCGAAACTACTTCTCTAACCATTCCCGTGTCCTCATCGTCTCTGCCGGGCCGGGCCAGCCCGTTCAGGCCCTGACTGGACTGGGTGTTGATGACGTCACCGCGGTTGAGCTTGTGGATTCCCCTCCCCTTGTCAGCCGAGCCGATCCGCATAACTTGCCTTTCTTTGATGGGATTTTCGATCTCGGGTTCGGCGTGTACTTGGATCGGGCCCTTTTTCCGGGCCGGTACGTGGGCCAGATTGAGAGAACGGTGAGGGTTGGTGGGGTTTGTGTGGTCACCGTGGAGGAGTGTGGGAGTGATGAAGTCGATGAAATCGTTAAATTGTTTAAGAAATCTCGATTTGTTGATTCGAAGAATGTGCTCTTGGCTGGGGAGAGAAGGACTAGGATTGTTATGATTGTCGAGAATAACTCGTAACACTTTAAAGTTTCCGTCTTTTTTCGTTTTGGTTTTACGAAAATTGATTTAATCTTTTTCCAAACCTCTAGGATGGAGTTGCATTGTGTTCATGTGGTTGTTGTTGTTGTCGTCGCTTGTGAAACTGAAATTCGGAATATTTCATCATCGCCTTCTAATGGTTAAAAGATTAAATACGTATTTTGTACGTTCCCGTTGGATTTATGGTTACTGATATGCTGCTACTTGCTTGTGGAGAAGAAAGTGGTATGTATTTTTATCCGAGCTTGGTTATTAAATTCATTCATCTATTGTAGACGAGCTTCATAGATTGGTGATTTTCGATGTTTAAAGATTTTCTTGGAAATCAAGACTTGGGTTATTTCTCTCTAGTAGAGCCATGTAAGATTATTTATTCAGACAAGAAGAAAGCCTCAACATTTTGAAATTATATGCTCCAATAATTGTGTTAACTCGTAAATGATGTGTTATATTGCATAGCTTGTTCGTAGTGGCATTAACGTGATTATGTTACACATGAATGAAGAGCTATGACAGCAAGAACAAGAAGGTTTTTTTTGAATTGGTACTAAATTACAGATCGTCTATGATTTTGACGGCAGAGAATTCCGAGGAATATTCTGATCTATTGTGTCGGAGCTTTTCTCACCCGGTTTCCAATCTGTTCGGCCACCTGGTTCATTTCATTATCTCTGTTTTATTTGATTCTTTTGATTTTTTATTATTTATTCTTTCGCTTTAACTTACTGTCGCAAATTCTCCAGTTTTCGCGATGCTGTGATTTTTTTTTTTTTACCTTTTGATTTTGGAAGAAAACGTACTAGTTTGTAATTCTTGAACAATGGGGTTCCGTGTTTAGTATTCTCCATTGTCTTTAATATCTGAATGTGGTATTCTTGAGGATTTACATTTCAAAAACGGTCCATATGCAGTTTTTATTCCACTGACGGAATTTAATAATCAAACATTTTGGCATAATTGTTTGTATTTCAATCAGGAAGCCGACTGGATGCATCCGTACCTTGTGCAATATCTGTTGTATTGACGTATATATAATGTAGAGCAGGAAATATACCTTCGGTTTGTACGTTGAGGTAGACGACAATGTGAATGTGGATTCATTGTTTGTATCAGTGAGGGTTTGTCCTTGTGACTGAGAATTGTCAATCCAATCTTTATTTTCATTTCAAAAAGCTTTCCACAAAGCTGCTTGTTGATAATATCGATAGGAAGTGGATATCGATCCCTATTGCATGTATGTAGTCAATGAAATTGATTAGAAGGTAGTGCAGGTGCATACTGAAAGAATATGATATGTATATTTTTTGTTTTGTAAATAATAAGCAGTACCGTAGCATGGTGAAGCGATTAACGTTGTTGCGATAATGACGGGCATGCAGGCCTCTTCACAGGTATCGATTGAATTTGCTTGTAATAGTGCTGCATCGTTCCACACTGTAAGTATGACAATTTGATGTCTGTTTTTTTATGGACACGGCGAGTTTGTTAATTTCACATCGATGTGTTATTTGGAAAAAAAAAAGATTTATTAGAGCATATTCTTTGAAAGTATGCCTCTTGCCATCCATGATGAAAGAACGTTGCGACCACCGGCTAATAACGATAGCCAATAAATCTATATTTACAAATGGAAATTGTGTGTTTGTTTTATAATGAAAAGTTGGATATGTAATTGAGGCGGGTACGTAGTTGGCTGGTTTGGCTCATGATAGATTGAAGGCTCGAAAATGTGGTTCAGAGATATAGTTTCGGTTGTTTGTAGATGGACGACAATGTTGTTGTGTAGTATTATCCACTGATATGGATGGATTCCTGTAACGTATTTTCTAGTGCTCGGTTTTACCTCCGCCATTATTTGAAAGTATGTATGTATGTATTGTTAAGGGCCAGTGCATTTGTCTTGGAATCTGACATAAAGTTTGGCAATTTAATTGTTTTTTGACAGGTACATGTATAAACTAAATGTTTGCTTAAGAACTGGATGTGACATACGAAATTTATTTTAGTTGCAGTAAGTAGTATCCATTATTCTTCTTATTACACAGTGGAAGGTTGTGATTGTCTAAGGGATGAAGTTTCAAATAAAGAACTAAACAATATTTGTGAATAAAATATGATGTAGTAATTCCTAGGAACCCTCCTATGGAATTTTTGGTATCTTATGATTTGAATCGACTTAGGTACGAATGAATTGAATCGTAAACTTTGAAGCACACGATTACAACTGAGGAGGAGTCGAAGCATGCTACGTTGGTGGCGGATATTTAGGATATTGCAAGAAAGATCTACTTTTGGGTCAAATTTGCAATTAGGGTGGAGCGGCCGGGAAGATGGATGGAGTAAGTATATGTCTGATTCTGCAATTTTCAGAACTATTTCAGCCAGGGAGGTGGATTTCCAGAAATTACAAATTGACCCCCACTTGGGGAGCATGTCCGTTAAGGCCCAGTTTGGTTGGGCTGATCCGGGTGGATAGTTCCTCTAATCCACTCGGATCTCAGCTTTGGTTGAGCCCAACTGGGTTCTGGATTGCACTTGGGCCCGGGTCCAGATCAAGGATTTGCTGGATCTCCCATCAGGCCGAAGGAGGTGAGATTGGGTAATCTCATCCAACTCTCAGCCCAATCAAGTACAGTATATTACCTTTATGCCCTGAATATTTATTTCTAATTACAAGACTACCCCATATATATATGAATTACCCCAAAAATTATTGTGTTAGCCCTAGAATTTTACCGACATAGCAATACACGCCGTTCTTCGTTCTGCTTTTCTCCACTGTGGTAGTTTTTTCACCGAGGTAATTTTTCTGATACTCAACTCTTCTAGGTTCTCTAACACGCTTCTTTCTTCGTTTTTTAGGCCCCCTAAACCGGTTGAAGAATAATCAACTCATCACATATTGATTTCTTATTTTTCATACTTCACTAGTTTTTTCTTTTTTTTTTATTTGGTTTTTTTTTTCCTATAATCAACTCATCACAGATTGATATCACAGATTTCTTCAAATGCATCCGAGTATTGTTGAAGAATTTTGGGTTCGTATGGGTTTCGATTTTTTTTATTGTTCTTATTATCCGTTCCTTCATCTCGTAATTAAATTTATTTGTTTCCGTTTCGCAGGTGATTTTTGATTTTGGTTTCGTAGTAGTTCGTAGTTTGGCCGGGCTGATTCTGTTCTGGCCGAACGATTCCAGTGTTGTAGCTGGTTGACGGTTGGCTGTTGATTATCCCGGTTCGGCAACACGACGATTTAAGGTGAGTTCTCCAATGGGTTTAAGTTCTTCTTTTAGATTACAGATTAAGGATTGAGAAAGGTAGCATTTATTTGGAAAAAAATATTTTATCTTTTTTTTTGGGAAAAAGTAGTACATTACCTCATTTTTGGTTGGAAAATAACCATTATTTGGAAAAATAATCAATTAGTGAATTATAATTAGTTAATATTGAAGTCAATTGGTGAAATAATATATGATGTTACTCAGTATAAATTGTTTGGCCTTAATATTGTTTATCATAAACAATATATAAAGAATGCAATTAAGTTGTTTTTTTTTAATAGTTTACGATAGTTATTTCATATTTGCTTGCTCTAGGAGTTGGTTTATATGTTTCATATGTTTGAGAGAGGTTACAGGGTCTAGAATGTGAAATTTAGTTGTGAATATGTTTTTTTTCCCCCAGCCAGTGTAAGTATTTGCGAAAAGAAATGTATGCTTAATCAGATTAGAGGAGCAAAAGAATACTATATTAATCTGTTGAGACTAGGGTAGATTGGAAATATGTAATCTCTGATTGTTGTTGTTTCCCTCCGTTCCCTATTAGGTGTCGTTTTTAGCTTTGCAAAATGTGTCTTGATTTTAGGTAGAACACATTAAAAATATTAAGATAACCTTGATTATTTAATGATGTGATGATAAGAGAGAGTTAATACTAATAGATGAATTAATAAGGTTAGAACCAGAAAATATTGTTATATATTGTTTTTACAATATATATACGTGGTATATATTGTTTATACAGGGAATCAATATATTACTATAATTATAATCGTGGCATTTTTTTATGTTGTTTACTAAATAGGATCACAAATGTCAATGACGAACACGAGTGAGAAATAAGTAATAGTTTTCGCGGTGTATGAATTAGTCGAACAAATGCAAGTACTGGGGAAAGTGCCGAGGCTCTCGCCAGTGCGATCAACGATATATCGAAACAAGATAAAGAAGCGGGCGACGATTCAATGGGTGGAGACCACATACCGCAACCTGCCATGCACTCCAACGAGAATGACTCGGAGAACATGTCCTCATTGCACGGTGAAGGTTACATGTCTAATATGCAAGGTGAAGGGACTTCAACCTCACATCAAAGTAGGGGTAAAAAGAAAGGCAACAAGCGTTCCCGAAACGATGACCTCGATGGTCGTATCGTGGATATGATGGCGGATATGACTAGGACTTTTGCGGAGACTAAAACATGCCTAGGCGAGTTGGCCCACCGTATTGGTTTTGAGCACGATGCGTCAACTACACGTAAAAAGGTGTTGGATGCCCTATCGCCGTTATGTTTAGGTGTCGAGGATAAGATTACCGTCGCTAAAGCCGTTTGCAATAGCCCAACCGATCTCGACATCTTTTTCGGATTAAATGAAACTGAAAAGGGGGTTATGGTTCGAATGATCCTCGAAGGGCGCTACTTCGGTTAGCTAGAATATCATCCACTCACAATGTGAAGAAACTTTTTCCCGTATTCGGACCCTATCTTACGGCGTTATTTGCATTGAAGACATTTCTATTAGTTTTTCCGTATGAACTTATAAATTTTGGCCGATTATATGTCTGTAAATATTCTGTTAGTTTGGAGCTACTATGCCTAAATGGTAAGCTAAAAAAATATTTTGTTATTTAGGAGCTACTGGTCAATTTGAAACATGTTCAGGGGATGTGTAATATTCCAAGATTTATGTCAATATGCATGCGTTATATTCACACTGCAACAGGTTATAGTTGCAGGCCTTCGTGCATATTTTTGTCAATATGCATGTCTTCGTGTTTTTTTTTTTTTTTTTTATTTCATAGTAATTGGTTTATGCAATTGCGAAAGTTTCATTGTGCTCGGTCATTGGTTATAGTGTGATCGATTACAACTTTAAATTCTATATGAACAAACATCTGTATCAACAAATTTAAACAAACAATGTTAAATATATAAATATGTATTAACTAAGAAAAACAGTAGTATGAACAAAATGTAAACAAACAATATTAATATATATTATCGCCCATGGGTACGAAACATGAAAATTAAAATTACAAACCAAAATACAAAGTCAGGAAAATCAAAAACTAATACCGAAAATCTTGCCGACTACATGGAATTGGGAAAATAATACGGGAAATACCAATAATAATAATACGGAAAATATTAGGAAAAACTAGCCGAGATAATGGAGATTGGAAAATATTAACAAACAATGTTAGGGCTGATTTTATAATTACAGGAAAATAAGAGAAAATAATGGGTGCAATTGGCAATAATTTAAAATTTTCAAATGTATAAACTAATAAAAAAAATACCTTCCAAGGGGTGGTAATGTAATTAACCAAATTATCCCACCCAATCCTCCCAACCATTCCTGAGATTGGCTCATTCGGATTGAATCCTACAGATCCATATACAACCAACCAAACCCGATATACCATTCATACTTCACTAATCCATACAGTGTCATTTTTCAATTAAGCCCCAATCCCATCCCATCCCATCCCTCCAACCAAAAGGGGCCTAAGTAATAGAGAGTTGGGGTGGATAAGAATATAAACTTTACATACTTTGATATTAGCATTTTATACCCCACTTTGAGGCATCTTTGTAATAGTTTAGATAGTTTAGCCGCTGATTTTCATTGTAGGGGTAATCTTTTTCCTTGTGTTAGGCCCACAAGGTTTTAACGAGGCCTCGCGTTGCCTATTTTAATGGAATAATAAAAAAAATTGGCCAAAAAAAAATATTAAAAAAAAATAACCATGCATATAGGGTAAATGTGTGATACCCCTATTTTTTAAAAGAATCTATAAGGAGGTCCCATGGATTTTTCTACCCTAATCAAAAATCAGAATTATGGTTTAAATTTGGTAGACACTTGACCTGACCAACTTGAAGTACCTGTTTTGCCTTTACAGAAGCAGTTTTCATGATCACCATGCTGGTACTTATATATATTCTCTCCACTCTCCCACAAACCTTAGCTTTCTCTCTTTTGTCGCCGCCGTGATATTTCCTATTGTGCCGTTATTATTAGTGGCTAATCTCTTCCTAGGCAAACCGTCGCTCTACTTTCTTCCTTCCTCCGCCATTGTCACCAATGCTTTCGCTGACATCAAATCGTCGGACGAGAATTTCAGTGGAGTTTAGAGATGATAGGTACGAGCCGTTGTGGAGTCTCTGCCGAGCCGTCGATGTTGTGAGATCTGAGACCATATACAGTTTTTTATTATGTTTATTCATCCAATTTTTTTTTGTTACAAGTTAATATGTAATATCAATATCTAAATATTAAATTTTGTTGTTGGTGTAGATAATTTTTTTATTTTTTTATCAGCGGTGTACATTCTTACATATTTTATATATTAGGGATATATATTAAATGACCCCATATATGTAAATGATGCTATTAAATTCAGTAGCCTATATTTTTAGTTAAAAGATTCAATCTGGAAAAAAAAAGAAGGTAAATTGATTTAGTTGTTACTTTATTCATTACTATTTACTGAGTATTATGCATGTACTAATTCTTAGAGTATTTACCATTCGTAAACATCGAAAATATGAATATACAAGCTGCAGGTCTAATTTTGACATTAGAAAATCTATAGTAATGTAATCGAGAAATGGTGAAACACGAAAAATACAAGTGATACATTTCTATAGTACATAATGTAGGAAATGCTGAAAGTTGATCGAAGGGATGACACACTTCAGTAACACTTTAGAAATGGCATACATCCTTGTTGGTGGAATTTGATGGAAACAAAAATTGATGTTGATGTTTGTTGCACAATACCCCTCTAGCACGAAGGAATGCATAGTACAGAGTAACAAACTGTTTATTGTGCTATAAAAAGGACGCACGCAACAGCAGCCGGTGGTGTTCGAGACCGTAGCGGAGTGCAACAGTGGTATGTAATGTATATGTAAATCCTAGATGTGAAAATAGGCGTAATTTAATTCATCTACATCTATGAAATAAAAGGTTATTAAAAAACGAAAAGAATAAACTATAGGCGTAAATCAATAATTTGAAGGAAAAAAATAGCCAATAAGATAGATATAATGAATGGTAATGTAAATAGAGTTCGAATTGATTCCAACTCCATGGAAAATTTTTAATAATATAGATGAGATTGTCTGTAGTGATAGAGAAATGAAATTATTTCACACGATTCATATTCATCCGCTTAAAATGTTAAAAAAATCGTGGTTGAGTTTGCAAATTAATTTATTTAAGGGTGGTGATAAATGCAGGACGTGTTTTAGTAAATGTAGGACATTATATTTTAAAAAATAAAAAGTTAATATATATCCCATCTTATTTTTTCAAATCCCTTTCTTGTATCTTGCCAGAATATCACATGGAGAGTTTTAGTAAACTTAGACATTTTATTTAAAAATTCAAAACCAAATATATTTCATCTTCTTCTTTCGAAATCTTTTTTATAAGTCTCCATCGATATTACTTTGGAAGAATATCAAACAATTAATCATCATTAATCACCAAGAACATGGATTTATTGGTTTCGGAGGATGATACGGCTAAAAGTGAGGTAAAAAAATTAAATGGGTGCGAAATGTTTTTCATGTTTTATGTGTCAAATTTCCCTTGTTCTGTTTTATGTGCCATATTTAATAATGTATATTAATTTTGTTACTAATTTTGACCAGGATCATCTCGAGACGTTTAAAGAAGTCGATTATAGTGAATATTTTTCCATCGGACAAAATATTTTGTAGTACAAACGAATTTAAACGAATTTAAAGAGTTTCTTTAGATGTGTTTGAGATTGGAAATTGTAGAGAATAAATATAGTTCTGTAGACGGTTTATGATATAATAAATATTAGATGATAACTAATTTTTATATTAAAATGTCAATAGATACTAAAATATAGATAAAAATTAAAAAACAAATGTGCTACATTTACTAAAAACCGTTCTGTATTCATCATTTCCCTTCTTTTAAATATAATAAATAAACAATTGAATTAGATTCAATTATATGGCAGCAAATCTCATATGAACTCTAAATTTACTGTAGTTCGACTAATAATATCATTGTATAGATTAAGCTAAAAGACTACTGGAAAATGTTTTCGTCAGTGTATAGTTGTTTTTTGTTTTTACTGTATGATCAAACTTGTTTGCCTATTTTATAATATATGCCTCAAGAAATGTAACAACAATAATATTGAGACTACAATAAGTGTAAAATAAAAAACAAGGCTATACAATGTACTAAAACAAAATACAACTAGGAAAACCTAAAATAATCTGCAAAAATGGGCGAGTAACTTCCAAAACCTTTTCCAACATAATTATACTTTCCACCAACATCACATCGCCTTGTTTTCAAACTGTAACGAAAAGGATTAAAATATAATAATCATAAGATAAAAGCTATAAAAGAAATTAAATAATAAATAAATCATATTGGAATTTTTTCTATACCTGAGTACTCGAGCATGAGAAAGGCACCATCTCTTCAGAAGATGACGAAAAGGTAAATTCAACACACCAAAATTTGTACAACGTGAAGGTATTCATACCTGTAATAATGAGAAAAAATGAAATAATTTTCATCTCCCATCATATAACAGACTTGAAAGCACGTATAAATGAACGAAAAAGGAAAATAATATGTTGTCAAACACAAGAAAAATAGACTAAAAATAAATTAAATGACAACGCACAATGAATGAGGAATTCACTTTTTGGAAATTTTATATTGCAATCCATTAAATAGACAACCGCATTTATTGAAAAATATTCGCCAACAAAAATTAATGAAAAAATTTGTGTGCTAAATCATATATGACGACATAAAATAGTAAAAAAATTACTTCAAATGCCATAAATGCGTTATTGTTTTAAAGAAGATAAGCAGGAAAAATGTGCGATGGATGGAGAGGATATTTAATACTAAGCAACTACACACAATGTGTATCTCTGTTTTGATAATATTTCATGCATAACTGCCCTTCGAAGGTTTACTACAAACAAACACCTTGGTGATGTTTGAACAAACATCTTTCATGTAAGTGAAATAGTAAAACTAATAGAGGACATGCCAGAATATTTAAAGCATAAGTCATTACAGATTCGTACATGAAGTAGCTTCCTCGTGATGGCTGTTCTTCAAGATCAAAATATACAGTAACAGACTGCTACTATTATTAGTGTCCAACAAAAAGAGGTTGAGGACCGGAGTCAACACCCATTTACTTATACATCAACATGATCAAGTAATCTAAACAATATTCTTGGTGTAATCAACTGTACGGTTAAATCTAGAATCAAGATGTATCAACACCGTAACATCACAAGCATACCTTGCCCTTGACAATGCGACATACAACTGACCATGAGAGAACACTGGTTCCTTAAGGTAAATACCTACAAAGTCTAAAGTTTGTCCATTAGATTTGCTTATTATCATAGCAAAACAGAGACGCACTGGAATTTGCATTCTCTTGAATAAATTAGGCATTTTCGTTTACCAGATGTTTCTTAAAGTATACAAGGAATGAAAACAGTACGACCTCTAAATTCACCGGCTGCAATTTCAGCACGAATAAAGTAATCTCCCATCTCTCGACAAATCAGATGTGTGCCATTACAAAGGCCCTGTATTGGATTTAAGTTTTCTAGCAACATAATTGATAATTTTTCTTCAACCGCAATACATTTGGGGAAAAATCGGCCGCTGAAACAGTGCCTAAGAAATCTTCATATTCTCCTTGCTGCAGTGGATCATTTGTCCTATTTGAACTTACGTATTCCTTCATTTCACCAGGAAATCGTTCTATTAGTAGATCATAAAGATCATCAACACAATCATTTTTTGTAGTGAGAATCGCTCTATTAACAAAAGAAAGAGGATCTCTAATGTAATCGTTAAGATTATGATAGACTTTGTCGATGGGACAGTTCAAAGAGGTGGCTGCATCAACAAATGGAACTAACATATCTGACGGGAGTTTGATATTGTCAGCAAACAGAAAAGGCTCAACTCCATTACCAATTCGAAGCAATAAATCTGAAAAATTAGAATCTTCTTTAGCACGCATACTCTTGAACAGGTGGAGGCGATGTATATTTTGCCACAATGTTGAACTGACCATACTAGCAGCAATCATCGAATCTCTCGAACCACCTACAACAATCGGCAATGTCTGCCTAAAATCACAACCAAGTAAAACAATGTTTCCACCAAAAGGTAACGGACTATCACATAAATCAACCAACAATAACTCAAATGCTTCGATAGAACGCCGGTTGGCCATTGGTGCCTCATCCCAAATAATAAGTCTGGCCTCACGTATCATCCTAGCTAGGTTGCTCTGTTTACTAACCTTGCCAATATTCACATCGTCCACATCAAACGGTAATTTGAATTTTGAGTGAGCAATTCGACCACCGGGTAAAAATGGTGTAGCTACCCCTGAAGTTGCAACAGCCAAGACAATGACTCCCTTAGACCAAACATATGCAAGCAACGAACGATATAAAAATGTCTTGCCAGTACCGTCAGGACCTTAATTCAATAAAGAAGGCGTTGTGCCCTGCAATATCAAGTTGAGCAACAATTTGAGAAAATGCAGTTCGTTGATCATTATTCAGACATCCTATCGAGGCCATATCTTCGGCGGAAACATTTATTGAACATTCGTATCTGTAGTCCATACTTAAGCGATCATCACAAAATGGACAACTACAAGGGAAGCTAATTGGGAAATCAGTAATAGATTTATCCATAGTGTTCAACAGTAAATCAATAGCAACAACAGTTTTCCTGATAATTTGAGTGGTCGTCAGAATTCCATCCCTAGCAAAATCTTCAGACAATGAAGAAAAGTACTTATCCCACAAGACTTGAACATCGGAACTCATGCCGTAAACAAGAAGCATTGCAAATAGTAAACGCAAAGACAAGGGAGTCTGAATCAAACAAGCTTCCTTCAAACAATTATCTACATATTTATCAGATTGCAAAAGACCTCTTGAAGTGGCAGCCTGTCGAAATGTAGCGTATATCTAGCCGTTGAAAGTCAATAAATCTTCAAAATAAGTAGGGCAGCGAACATGAACCAAAAGCAAACGCTCAAAATATCGCTCATCTTCCATCGGGTTCACTGTATATAGACAAACAACTACAACTTGTTTTTGACGCACTTTCCACTTTTGCTTCATTGGCTCCCACAAAAAACACTCAGTAAAGTCTTTGTACAAAAGCCTCAAACGTATCGCTGTTTCGTCACATGTATTGGTATGAAAAAATCACGTAATCATAGTTTTAGACGATAAAGGATTATGCATCAGCTGCTCCAATGATTGTTGCACACCAAAACGTAGTGGCTGAGCATCACTATGACTGGAGGTGACATTTCACCCATTAAGAAACCATATATTCTCCAGTATGCCTCAGACGCACATATCCAACGACCATTCTGATATGTTTGTATTTCATCTCGAAATTCTATTGATACATCATGGACAACATGATATGCAATCTTATCATGCCCTTTGTGAATATACTTATACATATACTTAACCTATTTAATTTCAGAACAAATTTCAACATTCATATGGCAACCAAATTTGGATAAAGATAAGAGCAATAAGGCACTACAAATTTGTTATCAAGAAGCACTCTTCGAACAACAACTTTCTGGCTACCGTTTCTTCTTCTATATGAAACATAACCATTTGAACTTGTCGTGCTGTTGGCAAAATCCTTTGGATAATGATTTTTACAATTACCTTCACGCATGCATGCATTTTTCGGATTATCTGTGCCACATGGTTCATGCATCATATTTCTGATCACATAATCGCGTATGAATGGATGTGAATCACTGTGGAGTTCTGCAGAAATAATTTGATCGTAGACCTGTGGAGATGTAATCTTATGACCGTCTTGTAAAATAATAACCCAATGACAGTGGGCAGACCACGTTTTTGTTGCTCAACAGCATACACATAGGTCGGGACTGGCCGAAAGATTTCCTTTTTAATAATATCATCCTTTAACATTTGAAGCTTCGAATGGAAGACACGAGCAATCAAGTCCGGTCTATCATCAACTTTTTGGCCAAGTTTTAACATACATGTGATTTTTTTCCATGCAGGATTGCGCATCATAGTTATAAATAGATCATATTTGCCAAATTTTTGCACAAGAGCCATAACATTAACATATCGTTTACGCATATCTCTTGGACCACCAATGAAACAAGATGGAAGCACGAGCTTCTGCCCAATATTAGAGGGGCCAGCTCTAGCATCAATGTGCAATCTATCAATAATACCCTGATATGATTCGATTCGTATGTCCCTTTGAACTTTCTTGGATCGGTAATAGTCCAATCTTGAAGTTTCCAGATTAATATACATATCAATCGCATATTGATGCCCAAGTCTGCCAGCATGCAACAAGCATGAATAATCACCATCACGCATCTATGCTTTGTAACAATAATATTGTCTGCACGAAACGTTGGAGCGGTTTCTTCTGTTTTTTTGAAGCACTGCAAAGAAAAACAACCACTAAGATAAAATGAAAGCAACAAAACGAAACAACCATCGAGCAAAATAAATGCTAATCCTCATCTTCAATCCGCAACAAATGATCCGTTGATCGAACAATAGCTGTAGTAGCAATGTTCTGACCATCACAGACAACCTGGCATTTGTTGACATAATATGTTTCTGGCACGTGCAATTTCTCAATCCTTGCATGCCATCCAGGTTTACCCCCAGTAAATAAGAGAGGGTATTGTAGTGGCTCGTAGTAACCATAATAGTAGTTGATTATTCGGCTTTCACCAGATTAAATAAAAACTCGTATATCACGCTCCAATCCACCACTATTCTCATACCCATCCTTCCAAACAGTGGCAACTTGATTGACATTAGGAAGATTGAAATTTCTTTGATCAAGAACAGAGTTAGATCTTAGGACAATATGTGCATTGGAAAGGTCATTCCATGTGCGCAAACGCTTGAAGAACGCAGTGTATGGATTTGTAGCCATAACATCAATAATGAGTGCCATAATGTCACGATAGAAATCATTTTTTTTGCAATGATACAGATAAATTATCAACAGTGTTTACAAAGAATAAATTGCAGCATTTTAGACATATTTGGAGAACCGTTAACAGCATTCATAAAATGGGAAACCTATCCTACAACCTTCAATGCGTATATGTCGTCTCGTGCCCACCAGTAATCATCGTCGATTGTCATACCAATGGAAATAAAAGGAAAGGCCCCATTGTAATATCTAGCCATGCGCCTAAACTCGATTGCCAGCTCCGACTCCGCATCGGTAAAGAGGAACCACATAATAGGACAAATCAAGGTTTTGGGAAGAAACACTTGGCCGGCCCTGCAACAGAAGGAGTCTCCTGAAAGAAACGGTATGCACCACAGTAGTCACACGGTTCTTCTTTAGGTAAATACCATGGCACCTGATATATATGCTCAAGAGCTGAAAATTGACCCACAGGGCTCGAATGATTCTCTGACATAGCAGTGGAGGAAGAGGCACCTAAAATGTTATCAAATAAAGTGTTTGTACTATAGGATGTGAAGTAAAGGTTGATATAGCAGGAGTAAAGGACTGCACCAAATATAAGAAAAATATCATATTCACATACTAAGTAGAAGATACATGGTAATGTATTATTTTGTAAAAAGTAAAGTAAAGGCAGATTGGATGACCGCGCAACACCAACATTAAGTCTTTTGAAGTTTGGAGCACAAACATATGTATGGAGGCAAACATAAAATAATATAGAGGTATGATTTGATATATGCAAGTATACAGTGTACAACAGTAAAAACAGTGAGAAATAAATAAAACTCACCACGCGCAGTGATTGAATAAGAAGTGGAGCCAATGACGGGACCAACATTAGATGGTAATGAAGAAGATGGAAGAGGGCAAGACGGCGATCGTATGCACGGCCTTGGACGCCTCATACATATATTAGTAACTAATGACCTTTAATGCATACGTAATAGATGAAGTTATAACAACCATAAGTTATTTATAAGTTTGGAAAAGTAAAGTAATGACAAAATTATGTGTAAATAAGTTATTTCAAATGAAAATACTGATAATGATACTCACAGTGATACTGAAACTCATATTGATAGAGCTGGCAATTGTGTCATGTGAGTCGAGCCTCGGTCGACGCAAGCTCATATACCATCGGGATTCGGTGTTAGGCTCAAGTTCAAATACTACCGGGCCTCATTCCTATAGGCCCAATCTCGGCTAACGTATTTTTCCGGGTTTCTGATTGGGATTATATCGGGAAATAAATTAATTAAATATTTTACAACTTTGCAGTCGAACATGTTAAAAAAAGAGAGCAAAATCTAAAATATTCATTGAAAATTTAATTAAGATAAAGAAAAAACCATAGTCTGTTCCTTATGACAAACGAAATGTAATGTTGCAAATATTTAATCATTTATTAATAATATTAAAAAAAATGCATTTGAGTTGAAAATGAGAAAAAACACGTAAAAGCAATTCTAAATGTCCTCTTAACTTTTTTCGGAAATCTCATATATATATATATATATATATATATATATATATATATATATATATATATATATATATATATATATATATATATATATATATATATATATATATATATATATATATATATATATATATATATATATATATATATATATATATATATATATATAAAATAAATATATGTATATATATATATATATATATAGTTAGATAGAGGGAAGAGAGGGTCTCTCTCTCTCTCTCTCTCTCTCTCTATCAATGTGTGTGTGAGTGTGCGCGCGCGCGCGCGCGCGCGCGCGCGCGCGGGGGAGAGAGAGAGATA
>NW_012192922.1:719332-741560 GCF_000504015.1 Erythranthe guttata
CGATACGCCGATATTTTCCGATTCAATAACCATGTCCAAACATCATTATCTAGATTGGTTGACTCTTTGTGAAATTTTAATTTGGGGCCAAATATCACTATTTGCCAATGCTTTGTTCAACATCGAATGATCATTTTTCTACTTTCCCTTGACTATTTTACCTCATATAAATACATTAGTTCTTACATTTGGCACTTTTCATTAAATTTATAAAAGGCAATGATAAAAACCATCATCCTCGCATTATCCAACTCTTACCACTCGTCGTAACTAAGTCTCGTTAGACTTTGATGAATTAAAGTATCTCGAAACAATTAATTTTTTTTTTTTTTTATTATTTCTTCATTCGAATTTCAAATCGAGTCTTAGTCTATTTATGTATTCTTTCTAAATTCAAACAAAATTGAAAATAAAATATATTCATAGGTTTGATACTTTATCTCGAACTCACGTTTGAAAGAAATATTCGATCACATAAAGTCGACAACTTTTGTACACAGGTGTTTCCACGTTTTGAATACTGAAACTCCATGACACATGTCTGAAATGTTCTAGGGTCGTTTTCGTAAATACCTAGAAATGTTGGGGATATTTCTAGTATTGATGAAAAAACAAAAACTCGTTCCTTGCCAAAAAAAATAAAATTGTATTTAAATAAAGACTCGAAATTGCATATGTTTAAAAATGTCATTTTTTTTACTTATGCATTTGATATTTTTTTTTATAGATACTAATCCTATAATGAATTTTGTGCATTGATAATGCGGATGGTGACTTGTAAGTTGAAAATAATTTGTTGATACGCATCAATAATTGACGATAAGCATGTCTTATATTATTTTTTAGAATTTATGAATCTATACCTACATTTTAATATTTACACTTTCCCATGTTCCCATATATATCCCTTTTTCTGGAATATTGGATTTCTCCATATCCATTTTTTCCGTTTTGCAATATTTGCGTTTTTTATGTATCGGTGCTACATAGGAAGTGGGTTAATTAAAATTCACAGGTGAAAAATAGTAAAAACGAAAACATTCACTCCTATTTTGTATCTTGAATTACTAATTGGTTGAATAATGGTTAATTCGATTTTGTTCCTTTTGAATGATAATAGAACAAAAGTACTCTAGAAAAGTTCATAGGATTAGAGGAAATCTTCTCTTTGGACGAAATGTGCAACGAAAAGGCAAAATAGGTTTAAAAATGCAAATATACATCGATAGCTAAGTACAAAAATGTCTAATTTGAGTTATATAAACTAGCATTTTTTTTCCCGTGCGATGCACGGGATATTATTTCAAAAGTGAAAAAAATAATCAATAATACATAATAAGATAATATAGTATACTAACATAGTAAAATTTAATAATGTAGTATTATTCATATTTTATATAACATTAGTTTTTTTAAATCTGACATATTAAGATTTATAATTCAAATATATAGATTAAGATTTAACGAATCGAATTTCTATCTTTATCTCTTAATATTTAAGATATATAGATGAAAATAGGAGATTGATAATTGTTGAAAATTATAATTAAAAAATTAGTAGACAAAAAATATTAAAAATAAATAATTACAAAAGTACCATTAGATAGGATTCTTCAGGATTTAGTTTCAGTTTTGATAAATTTAGTTTCATTTTTGATAATTGTTAAAAATTATAGTTAGAAATTAGGAAAGAAAAAAATATTAAAAATATTTAATTACATAAATAACATTAGGGTTTTTTAGGGTTGCCCAGCGTTTTTTTCTTTTATAATATTTGAGTAATGTAACAAGTAACAAGTACAAAAAAGGTTCATCGCACTCAACTTTATAAGGCAAAAAAATTTGGATAATAAATTAAAAAAATAGTGAATTTTCAAAAAATCGTTATATTTCATAGAATTCAATTAAGATATTTTTTATTGATTGGATTCAAAGAAAAAGAAGAACCTGCGAATCTTTTATTTGTGAGTTTTTACTTTCAAATGTTTAAATTTGTCGGCGGCTACTCAAACATAAGAGCATCTCTAGCTTCATTATCGATAAAAAAAACACTCTAAACAATATAATTCACGGTTATTTCTATCCTACGTCCGAAGAAGATTACATCAGTTGGTTTTTTTACTGTTCATCTACACATATAAATGTAAATACATGTGTGTATATAAATAATAAAAATCCAGCGAATATAGTATAGAACGGGGCCGTGATTCATATGTCACCTACCCAATTCACTCACTCTTTAAAGGTGAGACTCCACTTAGACACTCCCTATATAAAAAAAAGTGCTACAATGTACATGTTTATACTCCCTAAAATTTTGTCCATGTTTATTAAACAATAATAAAATATGCATTAATTAAATATAATATTTTTATTACAGTTTGCATTTTATAATTAATTACATAAATTTTGTATAAAACTCCATATTAACTTAATTAAATATTTTATTATCTCTATTTTTATCATAGTATCATATTGTAAAATATATTATTTTATTTTATTCATATCTATATTTATAGCGACAGTAAAAATATTCAATTGTTTACATAAACCCAAATAACATAAAATTAACAAAATACATAATAAATTATGATTTTTTTTAAATAATAAATAATAATAAGTTGAACTTATTGGAACATCCCTCCAAATATAGTATAAAATATAGATTGAAGAAAAAAAAACTTGTAGACAATAATTTTAATTTTATTTCTAATACAATTTAAGATATCTATTTGTTGTTTAATGATCTGAGATTTACCTTCATCTACTCATATATAGGTACTGATTCAGGATTCATCATCATTATTTCTTGTTCATGTTGTTTTTGTTAGTGTTCTTGTTTTGCTGTAATTTCAATTCTTTTTGTTTTCATTTTAACTTGTAATTATGCTATTCTATTGCATTTCTCCTAATAATCTCCTATTCAAAGCAACTTGATTGTCATTTTCTCACACTTGAAAACTCATCCAAAAATAAATCAATGGAATCGAAGTTTTTCTTCTTGTAGCAATTTTTGGAGTTTGTGAGCCATCATTAGATACTCCATCATCATTTTCATAGCTGATTGAACTTGGTGTTATAGGTGAGACATATTAATCAAATGATAGAGTTTGAGTATTTGACGAACACTCAATTTCATCATCATCCAAATCAATTTCAAAATCATCCAAATTTATATTTTCAGATCATGACCTGAGATTAAAATAATTATTATGCAAAAAAAAAAAAAAAAGAGTATCCTTATATATACTAATATAATTTTGTAATAAGAATTTTTTATCAAAAAAATCCTATAAAAGAAAAAAAGCATACCTTTTCATCTAGAAATAACTAGCAATAAATTAATATACATCCAAACTTGCAAACCACAACACAAAACTAATAATAATTTGCTCAAAGATTCTCTCCTACAAAAATGGCCTTCACGTGATACAGTGCATTTCTCTCTCTCTCCAAACAATGACAAAGAAAGAAGTAGAATACAGCCTGCCTATCTATGTATTGTATCATACTATGAATAAAAAGTAGAATGTACAAAAACTTAGAATATATTGCTATTAGAACCCATTCCTCTCTCTCTCTCCTCTCTCTCTCTCTACACATAAATACAAAAATAACCCAACTCACAGTTACCCCCACAAACATTGCCTTTTCCCAGCTACAAAAGCTACAGCAATCAATTCAATTCAACTCAATTCAATTCTTTCTTCAATCAAAAAAGATAAAAAAAAAAAAAAATGTGTTATGTGGGTAAAGCAACGAAGATCTTCATCTTCATAGTGACAGTTTTGGCTGTGACCGGACTTCTATTGGGATTTGGGCTGCTCAGGAAACACGTTCATGGCGATTCCCACAAATGCTCTTCCGATTCATGCCCCGAGGCCACCCCTCTCATTTTCCCCTCTCCAAATTCAAACCCTAGTAGCTCCACTTTCAAGCCCACTCCTTCTACCAATCCTAATCCATCCCTAACTCCGGACCTGCCTCCGCCGCCGACCGATAATCCAGGCCAAAATGTTCCGGATTCGCCTCCGCCTCCGACGACATTGTCTTTGCCGCCGCCGCCGCCGCCGAGCGACAATCCAAGTCCAAGTGTTCCTGATTTGCCTCCACCTCTCCCAGTGTCGCCCCCACCGCTAGAGTCGTACTCACCGCCGCCGCCTGTGGTGGTTCCCGAGACGCCGCCGCCTCCTGTGGTGGTTCCCGAGGCGCCGCCGCCGGTGTTCAGTCCTCCTAGCCCGGTAGTGCCCGTAACACCAGGTCCAGTGAATAATTCTTAATTCTGCGATTGTATTCATTTATATTATTGATTAATTGAATCAAATTGGTTGATTTGTACAGTAGAATTGAGATTTTGTTTTTCTCTTTTGTTTTTCAAGGATGTTCTAAGGATTCAATCCCCTTTCTACTCATAATTTTACCAGGAATCTTTAATTCAACTGATAGAGAGATATATTTGTAGTTTTGTTATACTATATATATTTTTAATTATAATACTTGAATTTCATTTAACAAGAATTTATTTTACCACTTAATTCGTGTATTGTCTGCATAAATGAGCTTAGTCGGCTCGACAAAAGCTCAGACTCGAACTTGAGCTTTCTGACGAGTCGAGCTTGAGCTCATTCTTAAAGGGTGTTTGGCTAAGCTTATTTCAAATAGCTGATAAACTCTTACGTTGTTTTTAGAGCTGATAATCTGTTACATCTTATTTTTATGATTAATTTTTAGAGTGTTTGGATAATGAGTTTATTTCATATTTTTACTCGTTACAAGATCTTAAATAAAAAGGTGGGGTAGATGTACTTATTTAAAAATATCTTATTTCGTCTCCAACAGCTTATTTAAAAAAAAAATTAACATCTTTTTTTAAAAAATTCCCAAACATTTTGAAAGAGCTTATAAGCTCTAAAACATCTTATAAGCTCTTTTTAACATCTTATAAGCTTAGCCAAACACCCTCTTAGTTGTCGCGAGCCTTTTTTTAAATCTTAATTTATTTATTTTCATTTTAAATATATTTTAAAATTAAATAAAAAATTCATATAAATAATTAAAAAAAAACTACAAGTCTTTTTTCATATTTTTTTATTATAATTTATGATAAAAAAATATAATAATATTAATAAAAAAAGGGGCATTTAGCAATAAACCCCTTGGATGAATAATAAATGGTGATATGTCCAACCCTTAAATCTGCCTTTGTGATAACCCCTAGAAATTTTAATTCCAATACTACCCTTAAGAAATTATAAAATCTCTTACACAATAATTCATCCCACCTTCCTTAATAATAGCCAATATAATAGAGATATTTCCCCACTCAATATGCTGCATGCGTGTGTATATATATATATATATATATATATATATATATATATATATATATATATATATTATAAATTCTTTTTAAACGAAAAATTGAATTTTTTCCCCGAATATGACTATAGTTGAATGACTATAGTCTAATATGAATGTGACAATATCAACTGTAGTCATATTCTTTCTTTATATTGTCATTTTTACATTTTCAACTTAATAATTCTGATTATATAGTAGAGTACAGTTATTTTTACCAAATTATATATAAAAAAACGAAAATTGCACGAAAAAAAAATACAATTTGAATCTTATTATTACACATCAACTTGAATGAGAAGATAGAAAATATTTGAATATGACTACAGTCACATTCAACAATAGTCATATTCGAATATGACTATATCATGTTACTGTTATTTTTTTATGGGAGATAGTTCTTCGAAATGCTCGGGGATGTCCTTGTTAATTCCTCTTGAAGACTGGGCGGCAAATTCCATCAAAATTGCAGCAACAAGAAGCAAATCTGTATGAACCAAACTCAAATTCATAAAACAAAAGGCAATGAGAAAAAAGAGAAAAAAAAAATGCAGATGCTAAACATTCATTAACATAAACATACTATTACATACAAAAAAAAAGAAAAAAGAAAAAAAAAAATTCCTTCCGAATTTTCAACATTCTTGATGCTGCTCAAATTCTTTTTGTAAAGATTAAGGGAAAAAAAATTGAGATACCTACTAAATTCATAATTGCATTCGATAACGCCAAAATCGACGAAATACCTTTCCCTCCACCCGACATATCCTCTCCTAGAAGCAACTTTGCAAAATTCTCCTTCATCAATTCCATATCTATATTATCGCCACCAAAACAAACGAAACATAATCGGAAAAACCATTTTTTCAATCAGAATTCAAAAAACAGAAAAAAATAACGAAACATCGAAAATAATTATAAACAAACTTGCCTGAATGCCTATCTTTTGCAAGAGGGTTGGGAGTACTTGAATTATTATTTGAATAATTATAAACAAACTATATCATGTTACTGTTAAGTTTTTATGGGAGATAGTCTAATTTTCAATTTTTTGATGTCATCCAATCATTTTTCGCGTACTAGTATATCCCGTTTTCCGTTCAAAACACCCCACCATTTATCTAACCTTGTTACTATCCCATCATTCAGACAAAACAACAATTATTAGAGATTACGACTCGGAAGAAAATCTGAAATTCATAGAAGTAGAGAAAACACCAATTTTCAAGATTCCCTATTGTTTACGAAAACAATCCAATCAACATCCACACAAAAAACATAATTTGAAACGAGAAGATAGAACATACTCAAATATGACTACAGTCATATTCAACAAATAGTCATATTCGAACATGACTATAGTCATGTTTAATCATCTGGAGAAAAAAATTAATAAATAAATAAATAAACCGTATTTGTTTTCCCTTTCAATTTCAATTGCCACTTGAAATCAAACTCATTTGCAAAAAATAAGAGCAAAAAAAGAAGAAATTAAACACATGACACCTCATGGTTGATTCTGCAGATTTTCACAAAATAGAATCGAATCTTGGCGGCAGTGGCAGCAGCACTGGCGGTGGAGGACTCAACAACCGCGGTTGCGCCCTCAGATCGGGAATTTCACCGCCGCCGCCTTTTCCATCGCCTCCCGCGTCGTTGTTGTTTCTCCACCGTTCATCGATTTGCGTGCACTTGCCTAGCAGTTGCACCTTCTCCGGCCGCCATCGTCAACCTCCCGTCGCCGACGCCGAGAGAGATTGAGAGGATATAGATACGGAAATTGTGACAGAGAGAAAAACGAGAATTGTGGGTTTGAGATCTAGGGTTGTGATGTGTACAAAAAGGGTAAAATAGGGATAACATATTTTTAAGGGGGGTTTCACTAATTTAAATTGACATTTGGGTTTTGAAAAAAGTCTTCAAAGTCAATTGGGTTTAGTTCAAAATATTTTTCATTTGAGGGGGTTATTGCATATTTCCCCATAAAAAAAAGGGTAATGACAAATAGGCCCATGACAATGGCACTTAATTAAAAGAGGGACATCCAATTTTTTTGTCTTTCAAATAAATCCAGTTCATTCAAACTTATTTGCAAATAAGGAAAATCCTTTTATATATACCAAAATTACCCCAAATTCATTGAAACCAATTCAATTCCAATTTCATGATTTACACCCCAATTTAGCCAAATTTCATCAATTAACCAATTTTAACCCTAATTTCAATTTTAACCCCAATTTTGACCCGCCACCACCGGTCTCCGGCGTTGACTTTTTTTTTTTTTTTTTTGAAAAACCATTTTTTTTTCCTGAATTTTTGTTCCGGCCGGTCAACTGCCGTTGACCGCCAGGTCTCCGGCGTTGACTTTTTTTTTTTCCTAAAAAAATATTTTAATTAATATTACTGTCTTGGCTGCTAAATTACTGTCTCCGGCAGTTATTTAACTGTCGGAGACAGTAATTTAACTGTTAATTGACTTTTTTTTTTCTTCAAAAATATTTTAATTAATATTACTGTATTCGTTGCTAAATTACTGTCTCCAACAATTATTTAACTGTTGGAAACAGTAATTTAACTTTTAATTGACTTTTTTATTCTTAAAAAAAATATTTTTAATTAATATTACTGTATTCGTTGCTAAATTACTGTCTCCAGCAGTTATTTAACTGTCGGAGACAGTAATTTAACTGTTAATTGACCTTTTTTTTTTCTTAAAAAAATATTTTAATTAATATTACTGCCTTGGATGCTAAATTACTGTCTCCAACAGTAATTTAATTGTCTTAGACAATAATATTAAATATATTAATGTTCGGGAAAATAATATTCATAATATTACTGTCCCAAATAGTAATATTACTGTCTGAGACAGTAATTTAGTAGCCAAAACAGTAATATTAATTAAAATATTCTTTTTTCTAAGAAAAAAAAATTAAAAAAAAAAAAGTCAACGCCGGAGACCGGCCGGAAAAAAATTTCAGGAAAAAAAAAAAAAAGTCAACGCCGGAAACTGTCCGGAAAAAAAATATTTCAGAAAAAAAATTATTTTCTGAAAAAAAAAAGTTTTGGGGGTTAATGTAATATATTTGTTTAAATCCGGGGTAAATGTGTAATATTAAGGAAGTTAGAGCATAATGGGTGGAATTGATAAGAATTATATTATTGAGGGTATTTTAGACTAAACACATGGGGATGGGTTTAATTGAGAGACTGTTTTTTTTGTGGACCAAAATGCATTTAAGTCCCATGTGATGGGCCTTGTTGCCATTCGCCCATAAAAAAAATACACAAAGGCTTAGGATCGAGCTCGAGCCAAAAAAAAAATACTCGAGGAGTTCAAGCTCGTCACAATGGATTCGAGTTCGGCTCATTTACACACATAATCTCCATTTACACTCCTAGTCGCGACTTCAGTTACTTGGGCCCTATATTTTATATTTGTGGATATTTCGAAGCTCAGTCCCATTTTTTGGAAGCAAATTGTTTAGCCATTCTTTAGCTAAATACCATATTTCATTTCTTCTAGGCTTCTAACTCATCCAGATATGTTCTTTTGGATAGTATGTTGAACATTGTACTCAATCATTCTGGTTCTTAATGAAATTCAAGTTTACTCCTCAAAAAAAAAAAAAAACAAAAAAAAAAAAAAAAAAAAAAAAGAGAAAGAAAGAAAGAAAGAAAAAAAGCCCCCAATTTTGTTTTTGAATTTCTTCTATATTTTGGTGGTTGTAATTGGAGTGGGGTCTTGTTTGCATGAGTTGAATTAATTTGTTACCAAGAATGAATGTGGATTTTGCTAATTGGTATTAGTAGAAAAATGGTTTTTTAGTACCATATTTTTTGCTACGGTAAAAAGTCGTAATAAAAGGTATCTTTTATTACGAGAAAATCTCTGAGTCGAAATAAATTATAGGATTTATTTCAGTAAAAAAGTATTTGCTACGGTTTACCGTAACAAAAATTTTATCACGCCCGTATATGTTACGGGGCAAGTGCGTAGCAAAAGCCGATTTACTACAAATTTGGTACATTTTGTTACGGTTAATGATCGTAGTAAAAACTATTTTTTTGTACTAGTGTGGATGGATATATTACTTACTCCCTTTGTCCCATATTATTTGTTTTAGAGAGTTTTTCTTGTCCTAAATTATTTCTTTTTAGATTTTCAATGAAGCATGAATTGCAATATTTTCAAATTTATCATTTATCACTCCTAATTAATTATCTATAAAACAATTAATGTCAAGATATTTTAGTAATTATCTATGTTTTTTACTATAATTTCATATTTATTGATTTTTTTAATATATGCGCGACAACCTAAAATATTATTTAAAGCGGGATGTATGAAGTTATTCAGTCAATAAAATTCGATCGTCACAATTGAACAATAACTCGATTTAACATGCAAATATATCACTCTATCCTTCCCATTTTATTTGTTGTTTCGAACTGATGCACGCGTATTAAAAAAAATAATAAACGTACATGGATTCTGAAAAAATATAATAAAATGACTTAAATCACTTTCATCAATTGTTTCACCTAATGTTATTAAGAGTAATAAGGGTAAATTCAAAGTGACAATTGTTTTAAAATAAATAAAAATCTCTATAAAGGCACATAAAATGAGAAGGATGGAGTATATATATATTTAGTAAATTGAAAAAAATATGAAATTGCTAAGCTCAAGTTTCCCCTTTCAATAAAAAATATGACAATTGAACAATAATACCGATATTGTAATCCGTAAAGCATTTTATAAACTGAAATGCTATTCATAGAACTTTTTTACATGTTTGCAGTGTAATTTATTTCATTTGTAACTTTCCCAAAAAAAATTAAAATTCCCCCGCTATTTTGTGGGTTATATTACGAAATGCATTCAAGAACTTCGTGTATTTGTACACGAAGTATACATGTTTATAAGTATAGAACAAGGAGGATGAAACTAGGGGTTTGAAAACGTTCTTTAGTTTCGTGACAAATAACACAAAATAGCAACTTACATTTCGTGGTCTTTTACACGAAATGTAAGCTAAAGATTCATACAATATAATACGAAATCACTAATTGAGTTTTTTTTTTTATTTAACCAACTTATCTGTTAACACTCAAATAAATGCTAAATTAACATCAATATTCTTAAACTCAAGTAAAAAAACAAATTGACCTAAAATTCAAATACAAATACAAATTGAACTAAAATTCAAATACAAATATAAATTACAATAAAAGAACATTTTGTAAACTACCGGCCAGACTTTAATTGTTCGTACAAGAGTAGTCGGGGTTTGAAAATTTTGAGTAAGTGCCTTAGGTTTTTAGCTCTATGATGTACCCGTGCCGGATGAGTAAGTGGTAGAGGACTATTCGCGACCAAATTAACAACCATGAAATGATTGTTGTGCAATGTCACAACAATCATACATGATAAGTGACCACTGCCAAACATAGGAAGTTAATTCATACTCCCTACTTGGGTCAAAAGTATCACTAATGCACTGTATTTGGTACCAATGTCCAATCACATTTCATTCATGTCTATCCAATAAGCTTGTGGACAAGGGCCTGAGGCCAGTCACACTTGCGCATCACCTTAACATTTTCAGTACTGCCAAACATCGTCGTGTACACATTATCATGCTAGTATAACTCAATAAGCAACTCCCCTCTCACTTGCGGCCATCTTTCTTGATCCCTGTACACGGCTTGAGCAACACATCGGTACCCACAGTTGCCATCTGCCGTCATGTTAGCATAATCTTGAATAAGACGGACCATAAATCTGGGCACGAAAGAATAGAAGTCGATTCCTTCATGTGCAAGTATTGTAGGGGCACCAGATTCTTGTGTGGGAATACGAGAACCACGACCTTTCATATTCGATTGAGGCATTCCGTCAGTGTTTCTATCAATATTTGCTTTAGGAATCTTTGCACCAAGAGAGGATTGGCAACCCTTGGAACCACAAGAAGACTTGATTGTCTCCTCATCAATACGATACTGCCATCCGGAAGGGTCTCTCTTTGTCGAGTTATTCTTTGGTCGTCCTTTGGTCTTAACAAATCATATCTCGGACAGATGCGACGTAGACGGATAAACGATGCCACACAATGAGGCCACGGTATTTATCTTGCTCGTGTAATTCATCTTCTTCAAATGGCAATTCAAGTCGTCAATCTGTCTATCCACAATCGCCTCGCGGTTTACTTGATACTTAGGTAGCTCCGAAGGTTCAACTGTCATGATACTCCAGAATGGGTGCAAGTCTGAAATGATGAACGTGTCATTATCTTCCATTTTCTGCACAATTTTACACACGCAAGGGAGCCCATGAGTGTTCCAAAGGCAGTGTGAGCAAATACTCGGATCTTGCATCGCCGGGGACTCCATCTCTTGATCCAATTTCTTCAATGCCAGATGCGTAACATAACAAATCAAACCCTGAAAACACGGCCACGCTGCAGTATGCTTCCTTATCTTGGATGATGATGAAAAATCGCACTTCAGCTGCTAATTTGGATATAAACTTTGTCCCGAAGTTTGTCTTGCACGTTATCCAAATCTCCAGTCAAAGCATTTAACCAACCCTTTGCATAAGAATGAGCACTCTCCACCCTATCCGATTACAACGACAATCAAATTATACAATGACAATCAAAATACAATATACATATTATTTTTATATAATATATTTTATCATTTAAATTACTAAAACATGTAATACCTGTTGGTGCTCGTGTTGGCAAAATGATACACATTGCGGGTATAGGCGCATACAAACTTCTCATTGTATATCAACCACGTATGATTCGAATATTGTATTAGTCTAGAATATCCTGCATACCGTCCAACAATTTCATTGTTATTGTAATGATACTTTTCTTCCGTTTCTGACTTCACCAGCTTAGCCCACACCCCACGTCAGAATATTAGACTTTGGTTTTTGTTGCCTCCTATAAATTTGTAGCATTTGCCTCAACATTTCTGTTTATATGGAATATACACAACATATGATACGAAACTGGAAAGACATTTGGCAGTGCTTTCAAGAGACCCAACTCCCTATCTGTCAGGATCACATCAGATTCGACACCAACTAACAACTCTCTCAACAATTCAAAGTCCACTTGTAGGTGTCTGTATCTCCATGCGACATAAATGCAACAACAATCGTAAAATTACTCCCAACAGGAGTTATCCCAATTATTTCCAAAAGAGGCATTCCATACTTACATCGATGTTTGTTTTACATATTTAAGTACAATACATTATAAACCAACAATCATAATTTAAACAATCGTAAAATCTTACTTACTTTTTGGTTTTGTATGTGCAGTCCATCAATATAACATACGGGAATAGCCGTAGAACTTAATAGATTCGGGATATGCAAACATAACATCCGTTGTTGTTTGCTCGTTTCACTATCGACGCGATGCCAATATCGATACTTGCCTGGTTGAAAGTACGCATCAAAAACTGAATAACAGTCATCCCCTCCATTTCCTCAGATTTAATGTTTGCCAACTCATTGTAAACATGCTTCATAGAGGTTTGTATCGTCGGATCATCCTTTCTCAATCTATCCATGATTAACATTGGCTTCACGTGAGAATTTCTCAATTCTTTAATTCTTTCTTTCTGTTGTGGAATTATACGACTAGTCGTACCATGTCCGTAAGGAAACAAAGCCGGAGGATGAGTATGCTTGCCATCGCTGACAGTCAACCGCCATAATTCATCAAACCTTGACGTTTTGCCAATCAATTTGAACGGACAACCACATTTTTTGTTCAAGCGTTTGTAGCATCTTCCACATCGATATTCGTTTGTCGGCCATGTCCGTACTTGTCACACGTCAAATGCGGTGCATTTTCCCTACTAGACTGACAAATCAAACGGTGAGAAACTAATTGAAGTTCCTTTGGCCCACTTGATTAATTCTTCCCTACTATCGAACACAATATCAACTTGGAACAAGTGAGAGAAATCTTCATATTCGTTTCGCTCTAAAACTGCGGGATCAAAATACTAGTTGTCTTCATATGGCTGCTTAAAAAAAGATAAATTAGTTAGATACTTGCACACACATAAAAAAAAAAAAAAAAAAAAAAAAAAAAAAAAAAACAACAACTAGGAATTTCGTGAATAAGTACACGAACTACGTGTGTACATTTCGTGTACAAATGTACGAAACACACAACAAAAATAGTTTACTGTTTGTTTCGTATTGTTTTGTACGAATTATGAGTTAACATTCGTAGTGTCTTGTACGAAATTATTGGTAAAACAGAATATGATGTTAATTTCGTGCAGAAAACCACGAAATATATTGAAGAATTTCGTGGTATCTTACATGAAACGACTAAAAATCGACAATTATTAGACAAAAACGTAATTTTTACCTCATTAACGGGATCGATGTTGGCCTCTGTTACCCCCTTAATCGGTGATATCGGTAATGACTCGAGTGTGGCCGAGTCATAGCCGAGAAATGGTGCCAAGTGAGGATTGGCACAAGGCAGCCACACAATCGGCCAATGAGTGGTCGAGTGTCGGGCAAACATTCGGGGTGTTTGTCCGAGAAAGCAAGGATCGGCTTGATTTGAGTGAGAACGGTGATCGAAAGTACTAGTGGCTGGCACGGGCGTTGCTCGGCAGCAAATGCGGACAAGCGTGGGAAGTGATCGGCATGTGGCCGATAACTTGGGCAAACGAACGTTCGAGGGAAATCGACCACGACTTGACAAGTGTGGGCAAGTGGCACGACCGATTGGCAAGTCGATGAAGGCAGCCCGATGTGCGGGCGTGCTGAAGACCGTGTGGGCAAAGAACTGGCAAGTAATCGGTAAAGGCAAGCAAAAGTGCGGAAAAGGCAAGGCAGATGGGCTGCCTAGCAACCGGCCGGGTTGTTTGGCCCGTTTGGCGCGCGCCCGCGGGCCCGATCAAGATGGGCTTCGAAAATCAGCCTTGTGGGCGGATTTGAGGGAAGTTACGGAGCGGTTGAGGCCTGGAAAAGCATGAAAACTGCCCCTTATTACTTGTAATAGTTAGCCAAGTGTCATGTTTGTATGCTGCCATTTGTCCCTAGGTAGTTTTATGTGAAAACTACATTTTCCTTGTATTTATTTGGCTATGAGTGCACAAATCCGACTCATCTAGCATAATCTAGCATAAGAGAGTTCAGATTGCAATTGTTGGGCATTCTGAGTGAGGATTTTGTGTGTGCACCTTAGTCTCCTTTGTATTCTTTGTGGGAATTAATATAAAGGTTGGGCATTGCCCGTAAACGTGCTTTTGTGTTTGATTTCCGCTGTATACTCTTGTGTTCGTTTACGTTGGCTTGAAAAGACTTGTGTTTGTGCGTTTTGTGCGAAGAGAATCGAGAGGAAGGCTGACTGATTTGGTGGGCAAATCAGGCCGTATGGTGGGAAAATTTCGGTGATAAATTAACCCCTGTAACAGTTGGTATCAGAGCCCGGTTCAAGGGTTCTGAACGTGTTGCTGTTCGGCATGGCTGAAGATTCTGGATCTTCGACAAGTCCAAATCCTACTCGTGTGATGATGCTAGAGATGGAATCAAGGCTGCAACGTCTTTAAGCCTTGGTTGGGCCGCCCCTAGATCCAACGGATCAACCAATCTTGCAAAGGCTCGCTGATGGGAAACGAGAAATCGATCGTTTGGTAAGATCGTTGGACGATCTGCCCCAATTTGTAGAGGACAGATTCACGTCCGTTTCCGAGGAGATGGGACTCCTCATTGATGCCGTTGTGACGAAGCTTGAGGGAATGCTTACAGATTTGACGGTGCTTAAAAGGGCTGTTCGAAACGAAGGATCAAGTTCCGAGGGCAGAACATCGGGATCCAAAGTTCGTGTGCCGGAACCGACTGCGTTTGATGGTGTGCGAAGTGCCAAAGAAGTCGAGAACTTCGTGTGGATGGAGAATTACTTCGAGGCAGCCAAGGTCCCGGATCGTGAGAAAGTGACCATTACAAGTATGTATCTTGTGGGTGATGCAAAGTTGTGGTGGCGTGCTCGTTTATCAGACGATGCAAGTGCCAACCGAGTGAAGATCGAGACTTGGGAGGTGCTGAAACGGGAGTTGAAAGAGCAATTCCTACCTTGCAACGTGGGCTGGATTGCAAGGGAATCCCTTCGGCAATTGAAGCACAAGGGAACCGTGAGGGAGTATGTCAAGGATTTCAGTTCTATGCTCCTTGACATACGAGATATGTCCGATGAAGATAAGCTGTTCAACTTCATGGCTGGATTGCAGCCATGGGCCCAAACCGAGTTGCGGAGGCAAGGTGTGAAGGATCTGCCAAGTGCCATCTCGGCAGCAGATCGACTTGTCGATTACAAGGTGATGGGGGCCGATGATTCCGATAAGGAAGGCTCGAAGAGGGATAAATCCAAGGGGAAGAAGTTCGGTGGCAAGGGTGGCCGGAATTGGAAGCAAAAAGAGAGCGGTGATGGCGAGGGATCCACGGTGCAGGTCAAGACCGGTGGACAAACCGTCGTCAACAAACAAAACCGTGGCTGCTTTCTATGTGATGGCAACCACCGGATGAGGGACTGTCCGAAGAGGAGCAAGTTGAATGCTTTGATGCGGGAGTCGGATAGTGAAGAGGATTCGGACGAGACGAGGCGTGCCAATCCGATTCAGTTGCTGAGTGCTTTGGTCGTGGACAAGGCACCCAACGGCACCAAGGGCTTGATGTATGCCTCGGTGCTGATCAATGGCAAAGAAGTGAAGGCGATGGTTGATTCGGGAGCAACTCATAAGTTCGTTGCCGAGAGAGAAGTCAAGAAGCTGGGCTTGACTCTCTCAAAACATGCAAGTCAAGTGAAGGCTGTAAATTCAGAGGCGGGGCCGGTGAAAGGCAGAACCGATGTCGATCTAGTGATCGGTTTGTGGAAAGGACAGTGCGGATTGACTGCCGTACCACTAGACGATTTCGATGTGATATTGGGGCAAGAGTTCCTACTTGCTGCTAAGGCTGCGGTGATACCATTTCTCGGTGGGTTGATGATTATGGACGAAGAGTGTCCATGCTTTGTCGAATGCTCGTACGTGACTAAAGCAAAGGTGGGAAAGAAACCGGTGGCAATGTTGGCTGCGGTGCAATTGGAGGCAGAATCGAACGACGAGGAGTCATCGAGCCTAATTGCAGCCGTTGGAAACAAGACGGTGAGTTCTCGGGCTGGTTTGCTTGTACGTGCATTGCCGAGAAATGAGACGAGGGCCGAAGGCAAGTTAAGGTATTCATTTGGGCTTATGAATGGGCATTGTGGCCTTACTTTTGTTCCAAGTTGCTGCCGTGTGTGGCACAACTCGTGGGTTCGAAATGTGGTATCTTCTGAATTTCGGGTGCGTGTTGTTGGGTTTTTGTTGGGCTGGTTTCTGTTGTTGATGAAATGGAAGCCGTGCTTGGGTGATTTCCGTGGGCTGGAGGTCTCCTTTCTTGATTGGAGAGGCAATCGAGATAAAATGCTAGTTGTGCCAAAAAACTAGCATTTTCACTTGTGGTTGGGTGCTGCCGTTTGAATGTGGTTGGCGTTCATTTTTCCGAGGGCTGAAAGAATATGTGGGATGTTCGTGGGATCAGACATGGAATTCGGGTTTCGATGTGGTGCTGGTGATCAAGCACAATCGAAGACGATGGCAAGACAAGTGGAAACGAGGGAAAGCTGAAGTCGATGGTTTCGGTTCGACGAGGGCGTCGAACACCGTTGGTGGGGGAGGTCTGTTACCCCCTTAATCGGTGATATCGGTAATGACTCGAGTGTGGCCGAGTCATGGCCGAGAAATGGTGCCAAGTGAGGATTGGCACAAGGCAGCCACAGAATCGGCCAATGAGTGGTCGAGTGTCGGGCAAGCATTCGCGGGGTTTTTGTCCGAGAAAGCAAGGATCGGCTTGATTCAAGTGGGAACGGTGATCGAAAGTACTAGTGGCTGGCACGGGCGTTGCTCGGCAGATGGGCTGCCTAGCAACCGGCCGGGCTGTTTGGCCCGTTTGGCGCGCGCCCGCGGGCCCGATCAAGATGGGCTTCGAAAATCAGCCTTGTGGGCGGATTTGAGGGAAGTTACGGAGCGGTTGAGGCCTGGAAAAGCATGAAAACTGCCCCTTATTACTTGTAATAGTTAGCCAAGTGTCATGTTTGTATGCTGCCATTTGTCCCTAGGTAGTTTTATGTGAAAACTACATTTTCCTTGTATTTATTTGGCTATGAGTGCACAAATCCGACTCATCTAGCATAATCTAGCATAAGAGAGTTCAGATTGCAATTGTTGGGCATTCTGAGTGAGGATTTTGTGTGTGCACCTTAGTCTCCTTTGTATTCTTTGTGGGAATTAATATAAAGGTTGGGCATTGCCCGTAAACGTGATTGTGTGTTTGATTTCCGCTGCATACTCTTGTGTTCGTTTACGTTGGCTTGAAAAGACTTGTGTTTGTGCGTTTTGTGCGAAGAGAATCGAGAGGAAGACTGACTGATTTGGTGGGCAAATCAGGCCGTACGGTGGGAAAATTTCGGTGATAAATTAACCCCTGTAACAGCCTCCATGATAATTGTTGTATTCTAATTGACTGTGGCGAAAATAAATCACAATCTACAAAATTCGGTATATTTGGAAGTCGAGAGAATTTGGAAAAAAATAAAAAGTTTCTCTCCAAATGAATTATTTTGCACTGTAACTGGGAAAAGTTAGATGATAATAGCAAACCCCTTTTATAAATGAAAGTTGATTCGTTGTTTTCAAAAGAAAAAAAAAAGGATTATTGAACACAAATAGAACATCTGGCCCTACAATTCAATTAAGTGGGTAGCCTTCATTAAGGTAAACCTCTTTTTTCATTTCTTTTTTTCTTTCTTTTTACATATAAATAAATGATATGAATTATCTTTACTAGCTATATATTTAGTTTTCAATAGTATATGAATCAATTCAAGATTAGATAAACACCTGTTTTAGGCCTTCAAATGACTGCTTCTTACCCAAAACATAGAATAATATATAACAATTAACAACCACAACCTTCAATCAAATGATCATTATATATATCAAAGGCATGGGATGGCACCCACTCGCCTTCAAGTTCAAAGCACCATGCATGTAACATTTTTAAAGTCAAAAATATGGGAATAAAGTCAGCAGTCTATGTGAATTATCATCATCATCAATTTATGTATAATAGAGGTTAACCAAATACACTAGCCATCTTGTTTTCTAAAATAATGAAACATACTGTTTGTTTAAAAGCAAAGGGGTGAACCCCCGAAATAGACATGACCACCGGGTCAGTTCGACAATGGTTTTTTAACCGAACCGGAACTGGAACCGGAAAAATCGGTTCGGTTTCGATTCCCCATTTTTGGAACCGCTAACCGCCGGTTACAACCTATAGAATCAGTCTAACCGGGTTAAAAAAAACCACTAATGGAAGTGGTGGACAATCATGATAAGTATTTAGGCCTGCCTTCCGGGTTAGGAAAGTCTATACGAGAAGCTTTCATGAATATTCGTGATCGAGTTTGCCAATGTCTTTAATGGTGGAAAGAAAATGGCTTTCAAAAGAGGGAAAATAAATTTTAATTAAAGTGGTGATTCAAGCTATCTCGACTCGAAGAAATAGAAAGGTCGATGGCTAAGTTTTGGTGGGAAGACAGTCAAGGCAAAAGTTCATTGGGCATGAATTATGTAAAAGCTGTTGGATATAATGCGGAAATATGTGAACAAGATTAACAAAGGAAATAATCGAGGAACACGTATCTCCTGCGTATTTTATTCTTGCTAATATATGTTTAATTACATGTACAAACTCATGACCTATTTATACTAGTCTAGGCATATGAAGTACATGCATCATATTACATATATTCATCATGAATCCTAGATATACATGTATCTAAGTGTTCATGTATTTGCCTATTCATGTATCCTATCATACATTGTACATGCATGTGGATATTCTAGAAAGTGCATTAATATTCCAACACTCCTTCTTAATGTGCTTTCTTCTTCAGCTCAAAGATTCTTCGAATTTGCAGTCTTCTTATTATTTTGAAATTGACTAGCAAAAAACAAAAACTCATGGAAATTGCTTAGCCTAGTTTTGTCCTCTTTTCACTGATGCTACTTCAGCCGAGTCTATGGCGGTTCTCAAAGATGTGAAATTCGCCTAAGACCACCTGTGGAGTAGAGTAGTTCTCAAATGTGATCCTAGCACTATAGTTGCTGCTATTGTTGGAGAGTTTGGTAGTCGCACGGTCTATGGGTATGTTATTGACGATATTAAACGTAATGCTTAGTCTACACATTTGAAATGTTCAAGATTCGTCACGGTAAGAGAGAAGCAAACCGCGCAACCCATGAAATTGCTAGGCTGCCGTACAAAGGCTCTTTTATGTTGAATGTTCTTCCTTCCTCTCAAAAAAAAAAAAGAAAAAAAAAACTGAAAAGAAAAACAAACAAGCAAAATAAATAAAACAAAAAATAATATGTTAGAATTGAGAAGTAATAGAAAACCCCATAATCTGTGGGTTGATTTGCATTGGTTATATATAGATAAATATTGCAAGGTAATAGACTAATCTAGATAATTGAATTATAACTAATCCAGATAACTCAATCATATTAATCTAGGTAACATAATTACAATAGAATTATAATATTACAAGAGTTCTATAATATAATATACTCTAACACACCCATGCAGTCGAAACACGAGAACTTGAAAACTGGACAATTATTTGCCAACACGCTCCAGCAGTCGAAACGGGTAAACACCAAACGTGAAGACAAAGACAAGAACCTACGAAACACAATAGTAGAGAAACCCTTTTGTGAAAATATCTGCCAAATTGATAAAACCAAAATAGAAAGAAGAAAATAACGGGGTAGAGAAAAAAAATAACCTTTGTTTCTTTCTCTATTTTTTGTTGTTGTTTGTACTGAAGGAAAATATTAAAAAAAAACAAAAAAGAATAAGATCAAACAGAGAGAGAAAATAGATTAACCGGCTATGACGATAGAGTAAGAGCATGCCTAACGAACAAGATGCCGGAAAAGATAGAAAGAAAGATAGTTAAACAAAAAGTATAAGTTAGAATAGAAGAGGGCCACTATCGGGGGAGAGAGAAAATTAGAGTGGTGGTCATGGCTCTAATACCATGTTAGAATTGAGAGGAAATAATAGAAAACTCCCATGATCTATGGATTGATTTGCATTAATTATATGTACGAAAATAATATAAATTAATAGTAGGTAATAGACTAATCTAAATAATCGAATCATAATTAATCTAGTTAATTGATTTATACTAAACTAATCTAGATAACATAACTACAATATAACCCTAGAATCCTAATACCACAATCACTTTATAGTGAAAATGATGAAACAAATCACCAAATGGACTCAAAATGAAGATTATCACCCAAACCAGATGAACATATATACGCAACTTCACGTCTCAGTTTCTTCAGACCGCAAACGAGAACCCCAATGCTCGATTCTTTTTTCGCTCGAACAAAAATCCTACCAAAAATTAAAAATCGTAAGAAACAAATACTAAAAAATATATTTATATATGCATTTTCATTCCATGATCTTTAGTTACTTACTTTTAAGGTCTGGTCTTTCACCATAATGCAAATTAATCGACTGAGATATCGACTGTTGAGGCAAACTCTCCAACTCTCTATCACCTTTATAAAGCAACGAATTGTGTACCCGTGTATTTTGTCCTTTGCATTTGTACTCTTGTTCATCAAGAAAGCCACTATGGCAGAATAATACACCGATGGATAAGAATAACACGTGGAGCAATGCTCTTGAGGAAGATGGGTATATGTGGTTAGTGTTATGATCAATGGGGTATATATATTAACTAGTTAAAATACCGATGAAAATAAGGTCGATGATGAAGGAAGATGAGATTATAGCACCAAGCCATAAATAACTGGTTGTGCCTAAAACGGGACATAACGGTGCATCAGATAGATTGGTTCGAGTCCTCTTCTTCTCTTGTCCATCCGTGGGTGGGGCTCGTTTCTCTTTGGTTACGTAGGCCTCGACTTTCAAATCCATGTTTGGAAACTCTGATGGAGCACCGCAAATGGGGGGATCAAATCTAGCATGGTTAAGTCGTCTGAGTTCTTGAATGAGGTGATTAGTAGAATTTGCGGTGTTTTGTATTTCGAAGTCTCGCTCGTGATAAATGGTGTTATCATAAATATCAAACTTGTGACTGTTTGTTTTTAGGGTAAAAGGCAAATAGGGCCATAACAAGGCATTCAATTAAAAAATGGACATTTAACTTTTTTATCTTCCAAATAAATCCAGTTCATTCAAACTTATTTACAAATAAGGAAAATTATTTTATATATACCAAAATTACCCCTAATTCCTTGAAACTCTAATTCAACTCCAATGTATGATTTACACCTAGGGATGGCAATGGGTACGGGTTTGGCGGGTCTTGGACCCGGAACCGACCCGTTTGGGGCGGGTCTGGGTCAGCTAAATGGTTCTGGGTCGGGTAATGGGTTTAAGTTTATAGAACCGGATGGTTCTGGGTCGGGTTATGGGTCTTATTGGAACCGACCCGGAACCGACCCGTATATATATATATATATATATATATATATATATATATATATATATATATATATATATATTTTTGTATATATATAATGCTGATCATTATTATACAGTATTATTACATGTGATCCCATCTTTTAACGGGATATATCTAATTTTCAAGCGAATGATTTTCCAAGTGACCAGATTGGCGTATTATAGCTACATATTCAAATTTTTGTTTTCTGATACAATAAACTGAGTTTCGATGGATTA